>NW_024121943.1:671858-884358 GCF_016745375.1 Pimephales promelas | reverse complement strand
AAGCTCTTTAAAATTGACTTAAGAACACTAGGGTTTCTCATAGAATAAAGTGTTCATCATAATTTACTCAAGAACACTAGGGTTTCAGATAGAGAATTTTTAGCATAAAGGGTTCCTTAAATTGAGTCAAGAACACTAGGGTTTCACATAGAACCTTTTTAGCATAAAGTGTTCATCAAAATTTACTCAAGAACACTAGGGTTCTATATAGAACCTTTTTAGCATGAAGTCTTTTTTAAAGTTGAGGCAAGAACACTAGGGTTTCTCATAGAACCTTTTTATCATAAAGTGTTCATCATAATTTACTTAAGAACACTAGGGTTCTATATAGAACCTTTTTAGCATAAAGTGTTCATCATAATTTACTCAAGAACACTAGGGTTTCAGATAGAGAATTTTTAGCATAAAGGGTTCCTTAAATTGAGTCAAGAACACTAGGGTTTCACATGGAACCTTTTTAGCATAAATTGCTCATCAAAATGAACTCAGGGGTTCTATATAGAACCTTTTTTAGCATGAAGTGTTTATCAATATTGAGAAAAGAACACTAGGGTTTCACATAGAATCTTTTGGAATAAAAAGATCTTTACAATTGAGTCAAGAACACCAATGCTCATAACAAACACAGTCCTCAATCAGTAACCCTCTTTGATCTGTATTTAATTATTGAATTATCAAACATTCATATCGCCGTGCGTTTTAATCACAGTTTAATGTGTGCCAGTGCAGTGTAATGCATTATAATAATTTGACAGGCGGGTTGTCGGGAGAATGGCTTAGAGCTTCCCATACGCTTCCTCCGGCTGATAAGAAAGGAAAACACGTTCTCCGCTCTTAAAACAGAAACCCTGAGCACCTCCAGGAAGAGCCGAGCGCTCTATGGGCTTTGTAATTTAAGGCAGAGGTCAATCCCGGGATTTACAAAGTGAGGAAGCCCCCCACCCCACACTAATGCCCCGGCAGGTCAAGCCTCCAGTTAAAAAGAGAAACATGGGCTGCGTCCCTAATCACGTATACTCTCTCTGTTATGTAATTATTAATGACTGACTGCTAAAAAGGTTCCGTAGATAGAGTATGAATGTGTGTAGTATGAATGTAATCCAGACGTACTACATTCGCCATGTTGTCATTATCATGTGATCTACTCAGCGCCATTCATAAAATCCTCTCCCGTGGCCTTTAACATGGTACAGTGTCCATGTTAAAGGTTCTTCGTGGAACCATAACTGTCAAAAAAGAACTTTTATTTTAAGAGTGCTCTTTAAATCATCAGTACACTTAAAAAATAAAGGTTCTCTTTTGACACTTATGGTTCCATGAAGAACCTTTAACAGGCAGGGAACCTTTCTTGGTGTGAAGAACATAAAGAAGAACTAAAGAACATCGGAAAGGTTCCATGGATGTTAAAGGTTCTTCATGAACCATAACAGTCAAAAAGAAACCTTTATTTTAAGAGTGCTCTTTAAATCAGTACACTCTTTAAAAAATAAAGGTTATTTTTGACAGTTATGGTTCTGTGAAGAACCTTTAACATCCAGGAAACATTTCTTAGTGTGAAAAACAATTAAATTATCGAAAGAACCCTTTTTTATTTCGCAAAGAACCTCTGAAAGGTTCAATGGATGTTAATGTTTTTTTTTATGGGAACCATAAATGCCAGTAAAGAACCTTTTTTGATAGTTATGGTTCCATGAAGAACCTTTAACATCCATGGAACTTTCTTAGTGTAAAGAACAATTAAATAATTGGAAGAACCCTTTATTCACTAAAGAACCTCTGAAAGCTTCCATGGATGTTAAAGGTTCTTCATGGAACCATAACTGTCGAAAAAATAACCTTTATTTTAGGAGTTCTCTTTAAATCATCATGCAGTATACATAAGAAAATAAAGGTTATTTTTTTGACTGTTATAAC
Organism: Pimephales promelas; assembly: GCF_016745375.1. The sequence continues at coordinate 882,444 of NW_024121943.1, read as the reverse complement.
ATTTTAACATCCAGGGAACCTTTTTTAGCGTGAGGAACATTAAAATAATTAAAATAACCTTTTATTATTATTATTATTATTAAAGAACCTCTGAAAATTTTCAAGGACGTTAAAGGTTTTATATGGAACCACAAATGCCAATAAAGAACCTTTTTTGACAGTTAATGGTTCCATGAAGAACATTTAACATCCATGGAACCTTATATATTCTATAGTAAAAAAAAAAAAAAAAAGTCATTTTGATTATTCAATAGTTCTTCACACTAAGAAAGGTTCCATGGATGTTAAAGGTTCTTCACAGAACCATAAGTGTAAAAAAAAGAACCTTTATTTCAAGAGTGCTCTTTGAATCATTAGTAAAATAAAAGAACCTTTTTTGACAGTTATGGTTCTGTGAAGAACCTTTAACATCCATGGAACCTTTCCAAGGTTCTTTTAAGTGAAAAAAGATTCTTTAGATTATAAAAATCTTCACACTACTAAACTTTTAAGAACTGTTCTCTAAAACAAATCCCTCTTTAGATATCTATGGCATTATGAAACCATTATTGCATACAATAAGATTTAAGATCTCCACCGCTTCCAGGATGTAAAGCTCTTTTTTTGGTTCTATAGGGAACTTTTATTTTAAGAAATGTTTCATTTAAGTGACTTTTTTTTTCTCTTTTTATTTTATTTTATTAAACGCTCATATTTAGCAGTAAAGATGCCTTCGTGACTCCTACATGCTCAGCAAGTCCGGAACCGTCATTGAAACCCATTTGTTTTGAAGCTCGAAACACCTTGAACAAATTTCTCTCCACACTGAAACAGTGCGAGATGATGATGTTGTGCGGTTCTGATGTTCATCAGGTCTGCGGTGTCCCACTGACCCGGAGCTTCAGTCCATCTGCATTCTTGCACTTTGAACCATAAACATCCTCCTTTCAAAGAGCTTGGCAGGAAGTTTGGTAAGTTTTCCCTTAAATGTGCTTTAGTCTATTTAAAATAGAAGCCTGCTGGATTGCTTTCAGCATCTGATACAATAAAAATGCCTATATTGCTGTGTTTGAGATGGTCTAATAGCTTAATACTGGTTTGCTTTGCATGCATGTCTGTAAAGTAAATATAAATAACATCGTATATACATCATATATAATATAGTTACTGTATAACCAAATACTGAGTCTGAAAAAGTATTAATACATTAATTATAGTGTCTATTGAGCAAGTACATTTATTTCATTAATTTGTGTTTTATTAAAAATCAATTAATTAAGGCTGTCATAAAAAATGCAAGTAAACTACACGCAAGCAGCTCGACAGATCTCTAGCGCAGTTTCCATTAAAAAACAAAAGAAATGTTTCGTTCTCTGTAAAGTTTCAGAGGCGTGAAGGAGCTGATAGATGCTGATGACATACAGAACACACAGCTGTTACACCTGTGTGTGTGTGTGTGTGTGTGTGTGTGTGTGTGAGAGAGAGAGAGAGAGAGAGCAGACTGGGCTTAGAGATCAAAATCTGCAGCTATATATGAATTAGAAATAAACACCTATATAATAATGCATAAAAAATATGTACAACAAAGCTGAAGGATATTGTTCTTTTTGGATAATACACTTATTTTAAGGTGTCACTTTATTTGGTTACACTTTATTTTAAGGTGTCATTGTTACAGTTTAATTATATATTTAAGTATAGTGATATTAATTAACTACATCCTATAGGATTAGGGTTTGGTTGAGGGTTAGTTGCGTGTAATTATGCAAAATTTACTGTTATTACTTGTACATGTAACTTATATAAGGACACTCTAAAATAAAGTGTTACCTAATATTTTATAATAATGCATTTATAAAATATACTGTATTTCATTTTTTTTTTTTTAAATGTTTGTTGATCTTTTATTAAGGAATTAAATGGGCTTGGAGATAAATATGTAGACTCGGTGTCGAAATAAAGGCGGATTAAATTATTATAGGCTGTATGCATAAAATAGTGTCAAATAAATTGCCTATACAAAGACCTTTAACCAAAACCAAAAATAAATAAATATATGTATATATATATTATTTAGTAGCACACTGGTAGCCTATGTGGAGTTAAATCTAATCTCATAAGTAAAATAATATCAATATTTTTAAAGAGCATCTCATTTAGTTATAAATATACTGTATGAATAATAAAGCTGTTATTCTTGTGTAAAACGCATCGGTGTTTGTTAAGCGATGAGAGAGACGTGACGAAAGCGGAATATGACGAGAGATCAGCGCGAGCCTGACGACACTAGAGTTTCGCATTTCACGAGGGGCAGAAAAAAACAAGTTTCAGGATCTTCCAGAAGAGCCTTCGAGCTTAAACCACACTGAGATCCCGAGTCTATCACAGCAAAACCCGAGGAGCTCTGATTTCATCCGACACGGACAATATTTAAGAGTTTCTGTCATCATTTATGGATCTGCGGTGACCTGATGCATGAACAAATCATCCAAAAGAGCTAAAATCAGGTACGTCCCGTCTCAACCATCTCATGCCCTCTTAAAAATGAGTTTCCGCAGCAATGCGTTTTTTGGTAACCCAAAGAATCATTAGCGATCAGTTTAGTTTCCTAAAACATTTTAATAATCTAAAAAACCGTTATCTAAAATAAAGCGGTTCGCTACACACTCTAAAAAAACCTGGATTGTTTCAACGGTCAAATTATGGACAAACCAAACCGTTGGTTTAAAATTTAAATTTAGAAAAATCAAACCGTTAAGTTTGTCCATATTTGACCGTTGAAACGACCGCGCGTCTTTAGAGTGAAGGTTCTTCACGGAACCACCCGATGCCAATAAAACACCTTTATTTTTAGCGTGAAGTGTTTGTTTTGATGTTTTGTTTGCTTATGTTTTTGAAGCGATGGCATCTTACCATAGCTTGGATGATGACGCAATGGCTTTGATGGTCCACGACACCAACGCGGTGAAGAAGGAAGAATTCGCGAAGGACGAGCCGGTCCAGTCAGACCCGAGTTCCGACCCGAAAGCGGACCCGTCCCAGAAGCCTCCGTACTCGTACGTGGCTCTGATCGCGATGGCCATCCGGGAGAGCTCGGAGAAAAGACTAACCCTCTCCGGGATCTACCAGTACATCATTACCAAGTTCCCCTTCTATGAGAAGAACAAGAAGGGATGGCAGAACAGTATCCGACACAACTTGAGTCTCAACGAGTGTTTTATTAAAGTTCCCCGGGAGGGTGGCGGCGAGCGCAAGGGGAACTACTGGACCCTCGACCCGGCTTGCGAGGACATGTTCGAGAAGGGGAACTACCGGCGCCGGAGGCGCATGAAGCGCCCATTTAGACCGCCGGTGGCTCACTTCCAACCGGGGAAGTCTCTCTTCGGAGGCGACGGATACGGAAACTACCTATCCGCCCCAAAATACCTCCAGTCCGGCTTCATGAACAACACCTGGCCGCTCGCTCAGCCTCCGCCACCGATGAGCTACGGGTCCTGCCAGATGAGCAACGGGAACATGGGGGCCATGAAAGGACTAACGGCCCCATCCTACAACCCCTATAGCCGAATGCAAGCCATGGGTCTTCCGAACATGATGAACTCGTACCACCAGCAACACCATCAGGCCCAGCAGCAGCAACAGCCCTCGCCGGTTCCGTCCAACAGCGCGGCGGCCCTGCAGTTCACCTGCTCCCGGCAGCCGACCGAGCTCTACTCGTACTGGGACCACGACGCCAAAAACTCCACGTTACATTCGCGGATTGACATTTGAACCGAATCACACGTCATTCGAGGGACTTCGAATTCGGTCGATCATCTGAGGTAAACAGGGTAACTTTTTGTTGCTGAAGAACAAACCAACACTAGGCTACCTGGACAGCATGGATCATTTTTTTTTAAATATTATAAATAAGTAGTTTTGATTGTCGACATCAGGATAAAACGGCCAAAAAAATCATAAAAATCGAAAATTACTTTGTTTGTGGACAATGAGAATAGCCCATTTACATGATTGTTTTGGGACCATTGTGATTTTTACGTTTTGAATTGTCAAGCCAGCACTTATTTTCAATGCTTTCAATAAACTGTTTTGATTAAAATGTTGATGTAGCTATTTGCAAGATGTTAGAGGGGTCTGTTATTGCTTACAAAAAAACATGATTACGATTATTAGGTTCTAAAAACAAAAAACGCAGGGTTGTTTCAACGGTCAAATGTGGTAAAACTGATTTTTTTTTTTTTTTAATTAAGATTTTAAACCCAACGGTTGGGTTTGTCCATATTTGACCGTTGAAACAACCCTGCATTTTAGCATAATTTACTGTGATATTCCTGCTCTTGAGAAGAATAGAGTAATTACAGTAATAAACCACCATTTATGTGATTTTTAAAGACTTCCGTTCTTGTTTAATTTCCGTTTGGTGAAAAAAAACGTTTATGGTTTTCTTTTGCAAAGAAGAATAAAACCATATTTCTTTTTGGTTTACTGAAAACGATTCGAATTCGGCGATTTATTTATTTTTTTTTCGTTTCGAAAAATCATTTCTCATCAATTATTATAGCCCATGTTATTTTTATATTCAGTAAAATAGCTATCTATTTAAACATGGGCTGTTTTATATTCAATGATGGTCCTGCATTTCATTGTAGTCTATCGAAATTATTAAATTTCTGAAATACATAACTTGGACACGGTCACCTCTGATAACAGATCAGTCTAAATTGTAATTATAATGCATTTTCTGTAAAGCTGCTTTGTACGATTGTGAAAACCGCTACAAATAAATGTGAATGGAAAAGTAATAATTAAATCCCATAAAACTATCTTTACTGTTTTTTAAATCATAAATAACACAAGATTAAACAATTTAAAACCGTATATAAATATAAAATAGTTAACATTTAATCAATTTATTCGTAGAACAGAAATGTCAGCTTTGCTGCAAATATAAAGGTTACATTTCTTTTAAAAGGCCTTTTTTATTACATGGATTAAAAAAAATATGGATCAAAATACAAACTGTGATTAGGCCTACAATCATTTTAAATATCTGATGGAAATATTGTTTTTGCATGAATATTATACATGTATAAACACGTACATCTTTCTTTTCTGTCTCTCATTACTCTGTGATCAAGGCCAGATTTAACGGAAGTTCGTGAGAAAACATGAGAAACTCGCTTATTTCGCAGTCGCTCATATTTTCACATCATTAATAACAACAGCTGAGTTCCTGTCGTGAGACTACAAAACTCAAATTTAGTCTGAAAATAGGCCTAAATGATGCATGTACAAGTGTGCATCTCCTCGGGTTTATTGTTGACTGATCGTAAGACATATTTTTATAATGTCATAATAATAATGGAAGATTTTCTCTACATACCTGCTTTAAATTGTTCATTTTTGCGAACAAAATAGGCTACTGATAGCATTCACAATCACCCAAATACATTTAAATGCAAAAGTGCCATAAACCTTCTTGCATTTATTTTAGTTACACAGGCGGGAAAAGTTGCATAAAAAATTATTGTTCATTTACAATGTCTTTTATTTGACAATTTAAAACAAAAGCGCCTCTGTTGCTCTGATGTTTGTATTTCACACTGATTCTATTGAATTAAAAGAAACGAGCTCATCAATATCAGTAAACACAGTCTGACATTCCGCTCTGCTTCCAGAATCCGGGAATTGTGCATTTTAACCGTAAAGGCTCAAATAGCACATGTTTTTGTGAAATGTTTATAGCAATCCATAAAAGACCTGATAACGTGACTGTAAACACGTGATGTGAATTATTGAATCCCGTCAGGAATATATCTAGCCAAATATCCTTATTATTATTATTTGGTATTATTCCCGATCGATCCTTGGATGTCATTCTTTTCATAGAGAAATATTTTAAACTCACACAGACATTCATATAATTTGATATTAGAAAGAATTAATATACTTTTATCCAAAATATATCTTCAGATTAAGATTTGTGTAATTAGCTTCATGTCTTTATGAACAGATGGCGACACACACTCTTCATCTCGTGTGTGATCACTAGATGGCGCTATAAGCACATCACAGACAGATTTATGAATTATACACTATTATTTAAAAAAATATATTTTTGTTTAGCCTATTATTAGACTATGAAAGTGAATTAGACGTTGTTAGTGTATGATATCTGTACTCTTCTTTCTCCGTGTCAAGTTAAATCCTTTAAAAGTAGCTTTAGATTTACTGCAGAATATCTTGATGAAACTAAAAATGCTATTTTTTTGTACTTGCATTTGAGTGTGATGAACAATAGCAATGATAAAGGTTCATCCAGTGTGTTTTGCTTGTGGATACACAGTATTTATTTATTTATTTTATTACACAACATTCAGAGCGTTTGATTCAGAGAGAGAGAGAGTGTGTGTGTGTGTGTGTGTGAGAGATTGTGTGTTTGTGTGTGTGTGATATTTAAGTATGTATGATTACAGTGATGATATATAAATCATAAACATCATGTGTTTGACTCAAACCAGAAGATGCCGGATGTAAAGCTTAAACTCAGTTTCCTTCCTAATATTTATTGTTCTTTCACTTTCTTATTGGAAAGCATCTAATATGAATTTAATCTGATTTGACAGATTCTCCACATTAAATAATATAGTGTTTGAAAATAATCATTATATCTCGTTTTTAGAGTAAAATGCACATATATATATATCAATGTTTAGAAGCAGCAAGTGCACTCTCAGAAAAAAAGGTACAAAAGCTGTCACTGGGGCTGTACCTTTTAAAAAGGTACACTTTTGTACCTTAAGGGTGCATATTGGTACCTTAATGGTATATTAGCACCTAAAATGTACATATCAACACTTAAAATGTACATATTAGCACCTGAAATGTACATATTAGCACCTAAAATGAACATATCAACACTTAAAATGTACATATTAGTACCTGAAATGTACATATTAGCACCGGAAATGTATGTATTAGCACATAAAATGTACATATTAGCACCAAAAATTTACATATTAGCACATAAAATGTACATATTAGTACCTAAAATGGACAAAACTGTACCTTTTGAAAAGGTACAGCCCCAGTGACAGCTTTCGTACCTTTTTTTCTGAGAGTGTAAAGTGTTGCAATAATTCATTATTAAATATTACAACTAAAAAAATGCATGAATAAAACATAAACAGCCATTTATCAGCACCAGATTAACCACCAATATTAGTTTATTAATGTGGATTATGATGCACATCAGTGAATTATTGTAGCAGAAACACACATAAACAAACATATTTCTCCTGCATTTACAGACTTCATGTTTCAAATGTGCAAATGTCGTGAGCATCCGATCAAACAAATGCTGCGCAAGATTTTCCCTTTTCAGAGCCATTTTTTCAACGACCTCATAACAGTACTAAAGTGCTTTTAGATTCGGTTAATGCATGTTCCAAAGTGCCATCGCTTCATAACGAAGAAACACATTCTTAATAATGCGCAAATACAGCGTCGACTGTGTGTTTATTATACCGAGAGCTAAATGCAATAAACCAAATAATTGTGCATAGCAAAATACATTTCTGTGTCACGGAGGTCAAAGGTCAGTCTGTCACATGACAGTTGGTCCCAATATTATTTTTTTTGTTTAGCCTATTTAATAAATAGTAAATAGTAATTCCGCTGTTTTCATACATTTGGGTGGTTGATGCATAATGTATGGAAGCTTGTTTCCACCACAGAATAAAACGTTTTAAAAGGTAATTGCGGATTTTTATCTCACAATTGGGGGTTTACATCACGTAAATTTGACTTTATTTCTCAGAATTGCGTTATAAAGCCAGAATTGCGTGATTTAAAGTCACAATTGTGTTATAAAGTTGCAATTGTGTTATAAAGTTAGAATTGTGTGATATAAAGTCGCAATTGCGTATTATAAAGTCAGAATTGCATGATATAAATTCGCAATTGTGTTATAAAGTCGCAATTGTTATAAACTCAGAACTACGTGATTTAAAGTCGCAATTGTATTATAAAGTCAGAATTGCGTGATTTAAAGTCGGAATTGTGTTATAACGTCAGAATTACGTGATTTAAAGTCGGAATTGTGTTATAACATCAGAATTACGTGATTTAAAGTCGGAATTGTGTTATAACGTCAGAATTACATGATTTAAAGTCAGAATTGCATTATGAAGTCAGAATTGCGTGATTTAAAGTCGGAATTGTGTTATAAAGTCAGAATTGCATGATATAAATTCGCAATTGTGTTATAAAGTCGCAATTGTTATAAACTCAGAACTACGTGATTTAAAGTCGCAATTGTATTATAAAGTCAGAATTGCGTGATTTAAAGTCGGAATTGTGTTATAACGTCAGAATTACGTGATTTAAAGTCGGAATTGTGTTATAACATCAGAATTACGTGATTTAAAGTCGGAATTGTGTTATAACGTCAGAATTACATGATTTAAAGTCAGAATTGCATTATGAAGTCAGAATTGCGTGATTTAAAGTCGGAATTGTGTTATAAAGTCAGAATTGCATGATATAAATTCGCAATTGTGTTATAAAGTCGCAATTGTTATAAACTCAGAACCACGTGATTTAAAGTCGCAATTGTATTATAAAGTCAGAATTGCGTGATTTAAAGTCGGAATTGTGTTATAACGTCAGAATTACGTGATTTAAAGTCGGAATTGTGTTATAACATCAGAATTACGTGATTTAAAGTCGGAATTGTGTTATAACGTCAGAATTACATGATTTAAAGTCAGAATTGCATTATGAAGTCAGAATTGCGTGATTTAAAGTCGGAATTGTATTATAAAGTCAGAACTGCGTGATTTATAGTCGGAATTGTTATAACGTCAGAATTACGTGATTTAAAGTCGGAATTGTGTTATAACGTCAGAATTACGTGATTTAAAGACGGAATTGTGTTATAACGTCAGAATTACGTGATTTAAAGACGGAATTGTGTTATAACGTCAGAATTGCGTGATCTAAAGCTGCAATTGCGTTATGAAGTCAGAATTGCGTGATACAAATTCGTAATTGTGTTATAAAGTCGCAATTGTTATAAAGTCAGAACTGCGTGATTTAAAGTCGCAATTGTGTGATAAATTTGCAATTGTGTTATAAAGTCAGAATTGCGGGATATAAACAATTCGCAAATATAAACAAAGATATAAACAAAGTCGCAATTACCTTTTTTATTCAGTGGCGGAAACAAGCTTCCATAATAATGCGTCAGTGATTATCCTGTAACATTTTTATAAACATTTCACCTCTTTAATCACTAGTTTATTTTTAATGGCCTTTGTGATGTGACGTTCTGTCAAATTTAAAAGCACATTACGCTATATTTCAACTAGCAATGCACAAAGTTATCCATTTTCCTATTCAGATATGCTGCGTTAATAATTGTGCTTCTTATTGGGTTGGTGCTGTTCATACAATATTAATAACTTGGTAACACTTTTACGATAAGGGAACTAAGAGTGAACAATACTTTATTATTAATCTTATTTAAAATTAATTTACGCAATTAAAATCAAAGGTTCTATTTATTAACATTAATTAATGCATTGTGAACTAACATGAACAAACAATGAACAGCTGTATTTTTATCACCAAAGATTAATAAATACTGTAACAAATGTATTGCTAATAATGTATCATCATGTCAGTTAATACATTAACTAATGTTAACTAATGAACCTTATTGTAAAGTGTTACCAATAACATCAATTAATTGATTTTAAGGACATTGGTGTTATGCTACGCAATGCAAAAATTCTGGTTCAAACGCGCCGCTGAAGATTATCAACATATCAAATAATTCTATATTTATCGGAGATAGATGTATTTCATACGTTACTAATGCGAACGCTCTGTTTCTCATCGGTCCCCTCTCGGTAGCTTTGCTCGAGCCGCATTTTCTCCGGGTCCGTTTCACGGGTGCCACTGGGCGGGGTCTGTTTGAAAGGGGGCGGAGTCTGCTTAAAAAGGGGCGGGGTCTTAGTTTTCACCACTTTGTCGAAGTATGCGAGATCCGCCACGTATTTTCCCATCGACGAGAGCGACACGATGGGCGGGAACTCGTACCCCCACAGGATCTCCTCGGGCAGGTACGAGGTCCGCACCTGACAGGTGGCCGATGTTGGTTCTACTGTGGAGATCATTATAACCAGCAGCTCAAAATCCACCGGATCGGGTTCTGTCCATCCTCCACCTAATGAGGAAAAAAATGCAAAAAAAATAAATAAACATTGAGAAAATCGCCTTTAAAGTTGTGCATTTATGTTCACCATTTTGCTGCATCCACTCGCAAAAATAAATGTTTCATATATTTACGGTAGAACATATCTTTATGGAACATTATCTTTACTTAAAATTGGCATAAAAGAAAAATCGATCATTTTGACCCACACAATGTGTTGTTGGCTATTGTCAAAAATATATCCGTGCGACTCGTGACGGTGTCACATATGGTGTTTTTTGATTTTGACCCGTACCCGTGTCGGCCCAGGCTTGCAGCGGGCTCTCGTCATCGATGGTGTGGTAGAAGGTGAGAGGGAGGATGAGGAACGGGCTCTCGCTCTCCGTGTCTACGCTGAAGCTCACGTTCTTCTGGTTCAAACGCACCGTCTCTCCCTCCTTCGGCACGCACGGCTGTAAAAGCTTCCCTGTCACCTGGAGATAAATTACATTTGTCTTCAAAGAACTCTCAATATTTCACTTCCAAGACCTAGTGAGCAGTCTTTTAAAACGGCGTATTAATGCACCATCTGGAGATTTCCATGCACTCTCAAAAATAAAGGTTCTTTATCTGCATTGATGGTTCCATGAAGAACCTTTAACATCCGTTGAACCAATAAGGTTCTCTTTACACTGTTAAAAAAAAGGTTCTTGATTATCATTGATGCTTCCATGAAAACATTTAACATCCATAGAACCAATAAGGTTCTCTTTAAACTGTTAAAAATGGTTCTTTATTGGCATTGATGCTTCCATGAGAACGTTTAACATCCATAGAACCAGTAAGGTTCTCTTTAAACTTTTAAAAATGGTTCTTTATTGGCATTGATGCTTCCATGAGAACGTTTAACATCCATAGAACCAATAAGGTTCTATTTAAACTGTTAAAAATGGTTCTTTATTGGCATTGATGCTTCCATGAGAACGTTTAACATCCATAGAACCAGTAAGGTTCTCTTTAAACTTTTAAAAATGGTTCTTTATTGGCATTGATGCTTCCATGAGAACGTTTAACATCCATAGAACCAATAAGGTTCTCTTTAAACTGTTAAAAATGGTTCTTTATTGGCATTGATGCTTCCATGAGAACGTTTAACATCCATAGAACCAATAAGGTTCTCTTTAAACTGTTAAAAATGGTTCTTTATTGGCATTGATGCTTCCATGAGAACGTTTAACATCCATAGAACCAGTAAGGTTCTCTTTAAACTTTTAAAAATGGTTCTTTATTGGCATTGATGCTTCCATGAGAACGTTTAACATCCATAGAACCAATAAGGTTCTCTTTAAACTGTTAAAAATGGTTCTTTATTGGCATTGATGCTTCCATGAGAACGTTTAACATCCATAGAACCAGTAAGGTTCTCTTTAAACTTTTAAAAATGGTTCTTTATTGGCATTGATGCTTCCATGAGAACGTTTAACATCCATAGAACCAGTCAGGTTCTCTTTAAACTGTTAAAAATGGTTCTTTATTGACATTGATGCTTCCATGAGAACGTTTAACATCCATAGAACCAATAAGGTTCTCTTTACACTCTTAAAATGGTTCTTTATTGGCATTGATGCTTCAATGAGAAAGTTTAACATCCATAGTACCAATAAGGTTCTCTTTAAACTGTTAAAATGGTTCTTTATTGGCATTGATGCTTCCATGAGAACATTTAACATCTTTAGAACCAATAAGGTTCTCTTTCAACTGTTTAAAATGGTTCTTTATTTGCATTAATGTTTCCATGAGGACGTTTAACACCCATATAACCAATAAGGTTCTCTTTAAAATATTATAAATGGTTCTTTATTGGCATTGATGCTTCCAGGAGAACGTTTAACATCTTTAGAACCAATAAGGTTCTCTTTAAACTGTTAAAAATGGTTCTTTATTGGCATTGATGCTTCCATGAGAATGTTTAACATCTTTAGAACCAATAAGGTTCTCTTTAAACTGTTAAAAATGGTTCTTTATTGGCATTGATGCTTCCATGAGAATGTTTAACATCTTTAGAACCAATAAGGTTCTCTTTAAACTGTTCCTTTATTGGCATTGCTTCCATGAGAACGTTTAACATCCTTAGAACCAATAAGGTTCTCTTTCAACTGTTTAAAATGGTTCTTTATTTGCATTAATGTTTCCATGAGAACGTTTAACATCCATAGAACCAATAAGGTTCTCTTTAAACTGTTAATAATGGTTCTTTATTGGCATTGATGCTTCCATGAGAACGTTTAACATCCTTAGAACCAATAAGGTTCTCTTTAAACTGTTAAAAATGGTTCTTTATTTGCATTAATGCTTCCAGGAGAACGTTTAACATCCATAGAACCAGTAAGGTTCTCTTTAAAATGTTAACAATGGTTCTTTATTGGCATTGATGCTTCCAGGAGAACGTTTAACATCCTTGAAATCTTTCCATTGCACTATAGTTTATTATAGAGGATAAATGTTCGATCTATTATTAAAATATTCTTTAGAATAATGGTTCTTTGGAGAAATGATCATGCAGTAGAACCATAAGGTGCATCTTTATGAAAGCCCCATTTTACAAACTACATTTTTATTTGTAATATTGTGTGAAACCAGTTCTAAATGGAAGACGTCATAATTATACCACCTCAACTAGAGCATTGCATGTGTCCTTTGTGATGAATGCAATCTTCAATCATTGCAGAAATTAATCCAAAAAGAGAGAAATGTTCATTATAAATGTAATTATTCAAAGCTTAAAACTATAAACACAGTTAAATCAATATTTGTGAGTATGTAATTCAATTTCATTCTGTTCTGTGTTCTCTGGTTGTGTGAAAAATCATTAAATAAATCAATCATTAACTGGTGACCTTGATAAGAAGTGATCATTCTCATCCGGTTACCTGGCAGCCCAGCAACAGACTTTTGCGCATGTTGGCAACTCGTATCATGAGACACGGTCGGCCGTCGTGATTGGCTATTACCGCGTGTTGACTGAACCGAATCGTCCCACCACGTTTCTTCGGCCGAGCCACCTAAGATAGAGAGAGAGAGAGAGTGAAGAAACATGCAGCAGGTGAACATAATGAAACCTGTCGAATAAATCTGGCTCATATACCCCAAAATTTACATATTTAAATAATAAACACATCGGGATGCACAACAAAAAACAAGAACTTTGTTCGTGTGACCTTAATTGTTGTTTTATTGTCCAATGTACTCGCTACTGACCTTCGATGGTTCAGTTTAACCATAAGCAAAAATTATTATAGATTTCTTTGGTTTTTATTGGTAAAGTAAACTTTATTCTCCTGAAGCTGAAGGTTTGCTTGAGCGGCGCCCTCTACTGTACAGGAGGGAGTCTGCATTTCCTTCAGCCTGAGGATTATTATTTCACTTTTGGTGAGAAAGGGTCTTTACATTTGCACAAAAATACAACTTGGGGAAACAATGGGGAAAAAAAAGTAACGTAACGCATAACTTTTCTATATGCGTTTAGTTACTTTTTAAGGGAGTAATGCAATATTGTAATGCATTACTTTTCAAAGTAACTTTCCCCAACACTGCTGATGTGATGTAAGCCTAAACTTGACATAAAATGTAAACTTGTCCATCTAATCAGGGGTGTGTTTCTCGTACAGCGCTGTAACTCGCTGCTTCACTATAGTGCGATGCATCGTTGAAGAAATCCATAACATGAAGAAATAATAACTTATTTTAATGAAACTGTTTGAGATCGAATTAACAATGTTTTGACATAGATTACAGACATGCATCTGAGGAATATTTCAAATTTTTCTCGGTTATTTTGCTTTATTTCCAGATTCAATATTTGACTCGTTCTACGCACATGCGCACTCTTCAAACACGTTACTTCAAATCTTTTGACAAACTGAAAGACGAAAATTCCATTTGTATGTATTCTAAATAAAAGGCACCGGTTGTACTGAATGTCAGCTTGCTTATTTTGCTCAAGATAAGCATTTATTACCTCCAAATGTCTTGAAATATAGAAACGATACGAGAGCTGTCGTTCAAACCACACAACTTTGCGATGCTGTTCGCGATGTCCGTTGGAACGATGGTTTCGGGAAACACCGACTCGTTGAACTATGCTGATACAGTGTTGCCAACTTAGCGACTTTGTCGCTATATTTAGCGAGTATTCAGACCCCCCTAGCGACAAATTTTCTAAAAAGCGACTAGCGACAAATCTAGCGACTTTTTCTGGTGTTATTAGAGACTTTTGGAGACTCTCTGATGTGAAATCACATATGGTTTTTCCTCATCTCAACGAGCAGCGAGTGCTGCCGTGGGTCTCACCCCGTCCCAAATCACTCACAGGTGGCCCAGTCCTCGTGCAGCAGAGGACCAATCTCACGACCAATTCGTACGAATTTGTACGAATGATGCAAAAGTGGCTAATTCGTACTAATTCTTACGACCTCACTCGTACAAATTTGTACGATTTGTCTAAACCCACGTGACGGTTATGTTTAGGGGCGGGGTCAGGGGTAGGTCATTTGTACGAATTCATACGAATTGGCTAATTCGTAAAATATGTACGATTTAGCTAAATCGTACTAATTCGTACGAGTGAGGTCGTACAAATTGTTACGAATTAGCCACCTCGTAAAATTCGTACGAATTCCCGTGAGATCCGCGTACAAACTGCAAAACAATCGCGCAAATGAGTCGCTATTTTTAGCGACTTTTCAGACCCCGACTTTTTGCTTTTCTCCCTTTGCTTTCATTCACTCTACGTCTACCCTGTTTAGTGAATGGCTGAGAGGAGCAGATCATCTGTTGAACGCCACTGACAGAGGTGAATGAGCAGTGTTTTCCCACGGACCTATCACTTATCTGCTTTCTTGAAATAATAATGTTTTTTATTTAAACAATTTAGTTTCCTTTCTTTTCTTGTGCTTGCTGTATTACTTTTTTTGTCATTCACTATGTTTTACGTTTTGTGTGACAAAAATATATAGGAAATGAGAACAGCTTTATTTTACATTCGTCTATATTATATTATAATATATTAAATACAATATGTGAGCTGAGCATTAATTTCTAGAGAAAACACATTAGGCAAGCGGAACGCAAGTACGACGCGATGACGTCACGAATATGCTAATTAACATATGACGTCATCTAGCGACATTTAGCGACTTTTAGGGAAGGCGTTAGCTACTTTCATTTGAAGTTGGCAACACTGTGCTGATAACGACGGAACTTGCGACAATAATTGGCTAACGATGCTTTCGGGAAACGCACCCCTGATTAGTTGATCGGAGTGCTGTTCCAGAATCAGCAAAAGATCTTGATACAGGATCATGTTTTTCTTGGTGAAATCACAACCATCTCTTTGACTCCCAGACGGCGTGTAAGTGTGTGTGTGTGTGTGTGCACCTTGGCGAGGAACGTTCCGGTGATGAAGATCTCCATCGCGGTGGTGATGAGCAGCTGGAGGATGAGCAGGACGATTGCAGACGGACAGTCTTCAGTAATGCACCGGTACCCGTAGCCGATGGTGGTCTGCGTCTCCAGGGAGAAGAGGAAAGCCCCCGTCAGCGTTTGCATCTGCATCACACACACACTGTGGTTCGCTGGAGGATCGAACTCTAGAGGAAGAAACGCAAGACACGAGCACCTCGATTACAGGGGTTCGGTTTCTCGCCGGGATAAAGTTAGTTTTGATTGATTCACTTCCGTTGTAAAGATCATTAGTTATTAACTAACACGACACCGCTTAACTGAAAACAGAAACGTTTAATGCGTTCTAGCCGTTCATTTACTCACAACGGTGTTTGCGAACTTTGAAACAGGTCCAAGTTTTGAAAACGTTGAAGTCTATGGAAATGCGCGTTTGAATATGTGCACAGGCGCGAAGTCTTAATACATAGTAATTGGCGACGTCACTGTGTAGTTTCAGTTCAGTTTCACTTTATTTATACTTTCCCAGACAGCAAACTGACATTGAATCAACGTGGAAACGACGTCTCTTATGACATTGAAACAACGTTGATTTTGCTCATCGAATTAACGTTGAACCAACGTCAGACGCGGCATTCTTCAAAGCTAAATGAAAATCGAAAATTGGTTTGCTTTCATAACGTTGAAACAACGCGTTGATTTCAAGTTGATTTTCCGTTAGTTTTGAAAGAATGACGCGTCTGACGTTGGTTCAACGTTAATTCGATGAGCAAAACAATGTCGGATCAACGTTGTTTCGATGTCATGTTTCCACGTTGATTCAATGTCAGTTTGCTATCTGGGTGTGTAGTTTCAGTTCAGTTTCACTTTATTTATACTTTGGAAGTCTAAATTTTCTTCCAAAGGATAAATAAAGTGAAACTGAACTGAAGCTACACATTGACATCGCTACATTCCCAGATAGAAAACTGACATTGAATCAACGTAGAAATATGACATCGAAACAACGTTGATCCGACATAGTTTTGCTTATCGAATTAACGTTGAACCAACGTCAGACGCATCATTCTTTCAAAACTAACGGAAAATTTACTTGAAATCAACGTTGTTTGAACATTATGAAAGCAAACCAATTTTCGATTTTCATTTAGCTTTGAAGAATGCCGCGTCTGACGTTGGTTCAACGTTAATTCGATGTCATGACCCAGATAGAAAACTGAAATTGAATCAACGTGGAAATATGACATCGAAACAACGTTGATCTGACATTGTTTTGCTCATCGAATTAACGTTGAACCAACGTCAGACGCGGCATTCTTTCAAAACTAACGGAAAATCAACTTGAAATCAACGCGTTGTTTCAACGTTATGAAAGCAAACCAATTTTCGATTTTCATTTAGCTTTGAAGAATGCCGCGTCTGACGTTGGTTAAACGTTCGATAACTAACGTTTGTTAAATGTTTCGATGTCACGAGAGTTCGATGTCAGTTTGCTGTCTGGGTTACTCGTCAGCATTATCACTGCATAATGCAGAATTTTAGTCGCTTCTGCGTATCTATGCGAACTGAAATCATTTTAATAACGTTTAATCTACAGAGGTAAAGGGATGGAAGCCTTCACATGGAGGGACTAGTGACACTTCAGGACTGCGGTGTTGTCGTGTCAAGTGTCCAGTGAGTGTGTGTGTGTGTGTATTGTCGTCGTGTCCAGGCGCAGGTCCTGGAGTGTGTGTGTATGTGTGGATGGATACGGCCTGGATTCAGCAGACTACTGTAAACCTCGAGATGAACAGAGAATAAAGGCTGATTTATGCTTCTGCGTCGGACCTACGCCGGAGTCTCTATGCCAGGGGTGCCCAAACTTTTTCCTACGAAGGGCCAAAAATCAAACTTGATTGTGAGCCGTGGGCCAAAAGTAAATTTTGCATCATAAATCAAACGGTATTATATTGCTATGGGTTCATTTGTTTTATAATATTTAAAATAAATATAAAACAACTTCAATCTGATTAACTAATGCAGTTTTATTTGTAAAGTTTTGCATTTTAAAGAAATCCCCTCTCCCCGGACGGTATGGCGGGCCAAATCAAAGGATACCACGGCCCAACTTCGGCCCGCGGGCCCTAGTTTGGGCATCTCTGCTCTATGCTATAGACTACGCGTTGGTTTTCATTTATACTTCTGCATCGTTGTCCCCGTTGACGCGCAATTACCAACCCGATCTCACGGGAATTCGTACGAATTTTACGAGGTGGCTTATTCGTAACAATTCGTACGACCTCACTCGTACGAATTAGTATGATTTTGCTAAATCGTACATATTTTACGAATTAGCCAATTCGTATGAATTCGTACGAATGACCTACCCCTGACCACGCCCCTAAACATAACCGTCACGTGGGTTTAGAAAAATCGTACAAATTCGTACGAGTACGAATTGGTCGTGAGCAGAGGGAGCGTTGAAACCCGGGGAGCATTTATATAGCGCTTTCACAGACCCACTGGCCACCAAAGCGCTTTGGACATTTTTGGAGAGGTGCACCGCGTCAGGGTACGGCGAAGGGTACGTGCACAAACACAGCCTACGACGTAGCTATGGCGCGAGTTCGACGGAGAAGTATAAATTGGGCGTAACTCTTACCCAGCAGGTCTCCGTGCACCAAAGCCAGCAAGTACCACAGCAGTCCGAAGGCGAACCACGTGCCCACAAACGTGGCGGTAAACAGAACCAGTTTGTACCTCCACTGCATGTCCACAAAGGTCGTCCAGGGGTCACGCAGGTACAGAGCGCCACGCCCACTCACATGCTCGATGCGCACGTTGCTCCGCCCATCCTTGGATAAGACCCGCCTCCTGCGTGTCACCTGACTCCCTGGCCCCGCCCCTCCGAGCAGAGGCTTCAGAACGTCTGTCTGAGTCTGGGAGTGGCAGACCTTCTGAGGGGCGGGGCCATGAGAAGTGGGTGTGGCCGACGTCATCTAGTTGAGAAACAAATGAGGCTCATTTATATTAATGCATTTGGCAGATGCTTTCATTTTTTTAAAGTCCCCCTTGGGTGAAAATCTGGCTTTTAATGTTGTTTATGTTTGTATGTGGTGGTTTTAATCCGCTTTAACACACACCATGTGTAAGTTCATAAGTCGACAGCATTGCTGAGTATTTCCTCCTTAAAAACAAAGACAGTCTCAAAAACACGCTTTGAAATCGCTGGTGTTTCTGACGTCACAAACGACCTTGTAACCAATCAGATCAAGGTGTGATGAGTGTGTGTGTGGAGGCGGGGCTCATTTGCATATTTATAGACCTGCGTATACTAAATGAGGCGAGGGTGTCGAGTTACATTCAAGAGATTTTAAAGCATGAAGATTTATTTTCCAAGGAAAAAATGCTTAAATATGTAATTTTGAGTTTTAAGCGATAAAATGATCGACTACAGGGGGAATTTAAGGCTTTAAATGAAGAGACAAACAGTTGCTAGCAAAGTGTTAAAACATATAAGCAACATGTTACATCATTCTATAAAAGTGGTAAAAGATGTTAACATCACGGTAAATTGTGTTTGCAAATTTTAATAATAAAAATATTATAGCATACTGGGCAAAGTCTTAAAACATGCTAGTGTATCAACACGGTAGAAAATTGGTAAGACTGCTAACTCATGATAGCAATGTACTAAAACATGCTACAAAAATGCAAGCCGATAAAATTGAATTTCTAGCTATGAAATTTTCCAGGAATTTCATTTTCTCATTTTCATTTAGTATACACATTGTTTAAACTAATATATATATATATGTATAATAAATGGAAAATATTAAATGAAAATTAAATGAAAATATAAATAACTTTTAATATTCCATAATAATATATATAATACAAAAAAAAAATCTGAAAGCTTCTTGCATGATTTTGGCGTTTGATACTTTAGTTTGAGGTGCTCTAGTTTTACATCTCAGTCTCTCTGGTGCCTCCTTATCAACACTTCCCATTTCTGTCTCTCTCTCTCTCTCTCTCTCTCTCTCTTTCTCTCGTACAAAGGACTGTATTGTTTGAAACACTGACCAACAGGACAAAACAGAGCACTGACAAACATATCTTTGTGTGTGTGTGTTGTGTATTGTGTGTGTGTGTTGACAGAATAGCAGCTCATTAGTATTCAAAGTGGATAACGATCCCCCCACCGCAAATCTCAAAGCCTCAGTCTCACTTTACAAATTCTCAATTTCTCACTTTCTTTCACATTATTGCATTTACACAAATGCACAGACAGAGTTTAACTCAGGAATAGCCATCCTGGACTCTTTAATAAGTTTCCACACAGATTTAACACTGGAAAAAAATTACTTTTCTGCCTCTTTTTCCAGCACAAACATCTAAACATTCTTAAATCAAGATAATAAGTAAAATGACTGAAAATATTATTGTGTTTTCTGGAAAAAATGCTTTAAAATGAAGTGAATTAAACAAGATCAAATATCTGCCAATGGAGTCAGGAAAATAAACTTAATTCAAATGGACTTTTTTTATGCAGTTTAATGTTTTTTTAACTTTAACCCTTCCTCGTCTGCATTGCATAAGCTTATGAGTTAGTTTCAACATGATAGAAATCATCAAATGTTGGATAAAAGCTTCTGCCGAATGCATTATCAGGACATTGAGGTCTTTGTAATATGCAAGCGCTTGAAACAATTGTTCTGCAAAGATGTATCATATTCATATTTCTGCTTATGTAGCAATAAATGCCAGATAAAATGTGCCTGTGTTAGGAGAAACACAACTGTGTGTGTCTTACCTTACGCGGCTGCGGTCTATTAGCACACACACATACACACACTCAGGTGTTCAGCTTCAGTGGAGATTCTGCATTCGCATCTGATCAACATGTTGATATTCCTTATAATGTTAACTTTAGTAAACACAAGCTCTTTAGATGGAGTGAATCTCGGTGCACATCTCGCTTTTATAAATCTCTCTCTCTCTCACACACACTCTCTCTCTCTCTTCATTCATCAACCTCTTTGCTCTGCTACACAGGATTTTGCTCTGTTATTATTTTATAATTATTACAGGTATGCATCCAATTATGATCCTTCATATGAATCTACAATGCATACGTGTATTTAAAAAAAAATCATTAAATTGAACTTAATAATAATAATGATAATAATGCATTTTATTTATATTGCAATTTTCTTAAACCCAAAGCCCCGAAGACAAAAATTTTAAATTAAGATTTAAATTATTTGCAAAATATAAAAGAAATAAGTCACAAAAACCTTTATAAACAAATCTGGATATCGCTAAAAGAGAAATATCAGACATTATGCATTAACAAGCAAGTATTACAAGCATATAAGATCCAATTGGTGTTATATTTTAAACAATTTGGATGACTTGAGTTGTGAATAAGAAAACAAACTTTTTAGCAATTTTACATTCAGGCTGGTAATATCTATATTTTTGTATTGATTGTGAGAAAAAAAAGCCACAAACTTAATTCATTCATTTTAATTCACATTTTTAAAAACATTTTCTCTATTTGAACTCTAAACAGTTCATCATAAATGTATTAACATAATATTAAGAGATATTAAGAGTAAAGTGTATTATTCCAGAGTTGCTTTAGTGCCGTTGTGAAAGGAGACGCTGATTCTTTCATGGTCTCATTCTTCATCTTTTGTTCTGATTCAGGAACTTTAGCACAAACTTGCAAAAACATTGTAGGAAGCGCGAGAACAGAACATCCTGAGAACACCGGCGCTCAAACACTCAAAGAGTCTGTGAGAGGAATAATAACTCAGAGAGTTAATGTGTGTGTGTGTGTGTGTGTGTGTGTGTGTGTGTGTTACCTCTTTTCCACCAAAGCATTTTGAGAGCCGGTTCGGATCCGGTGCCTATACTCGCGAACCAGTTGTGTTTCGACAGCCAAATAACCGGTTCTCGGTCCAAACAGGCATCAAGTCTTTGCTGGACTAGAACCGTTCTTTTACCATGTCATGTTTATGTCGGGGGCGGGGTTATTGAGACTGTTGAGTTTGCCATCATAGCATAAAGATTGCTGTGACTGTAAACATGTTTTTTTCTGCTGTAAACTTGGGCATTTTAACATGCGGGTCTATGGGATTGAGTCTGAAATGAAGAGGTTCGATAGTAGACTAATTTTAATGGATGTAAAACGCAGCAGGCAGTCGGTCAGAACTGTATAAGATGAGGCTTAGTTGAACAGACACACCGGGCAGGGTTCAAACTTCACTTATTTACTGAAGAGCTGGTTGATTTACATATGGGGTATGTAGGTGTGGTTCTATAACAAATTAAACAAAGAAATAAATATTAACATACGTATACATCATTAATAATAAACATTATTAACAGCATTCAGTCTAACAAACCCATTAAGGAAGTGCTATCAGACAGAATAATAATTCTAAACATCACCACAAGGAGGCGCTAATAGCACATAAATGCGTTTAACTAGACATTCCATATGCTCAGTATACGGCGCTGATTACCTCATGATAATGATCATCTCTAAAGTAACCGTAAAACTAATAATAACATAATGTCTCATAAGTTACATGCAGAATCTCCGAAAAATTACTAAAGAAGAAGTAATACAGGCAGATTTATGCCAATCAGGTACCGCTCGCGCTAATGAACATCGTCTAACAGTTTCTGCATACTAACGGAAAAACTTGGAAATATAAACTTACTTGGTATGTACGCACACAGCGACTCAATGTATATGTAAACCAGCTGAATAATCGTCGAACACTACAGGTTAACTAAACTGACACTGTCAAGTATCTTAACTAATAATTATGATGCGTCTTCTCTCTCCGACTGAATCCACCTCAGCACGAATGTCACTATGGCAACCTTGTACTCTATGATTGGTTGAAATCGTCCAGGACATTTAAAGGTATCCGGGCCTTTTGTACAGAGTCTCTTCTGCAGCCGGCCTCTAGTGGCCAGTGGAGGAACTGCAGGATAACTCACTTCCATGCAGCTGTCGTTCAAACGACACAACTTTGCGATGCTGTTTGCGAATGTTCGTTGGAACGACGGTTTCGGGAAAAAACACGTACTCGTTGAACTATGCTGATAACGACAGAACTTGCGACCATAGTTGGCTAACTGCTAACAATGCTTTTGGGAAGCGCACCCTAGAGAGAAGTCTTTCCCCAACGGCCCGACGCCGATTCAACATGTCGAGTCGCGCGAAACAAAGCCGACGAGGACTATTTTCAGCCGACGGCACGGAACCGTGTGTATCACACCGAGGAAACTCAGTTTGCCGACGCACAAAAACTGCCCGACGGCCGACCGTCGGCTTGGTGCATAGGCGTAATTTGCGGGGGGGTTAGGGGGGTTATGACCCCCTCAAAAATCAGACCCAGCTAATATAACCCCCCGAATATCATCACATCATTCAGATTAGAATAGATTCCGAATCATTCAGATTCCGAATTAATATTAAATACATTTTGCCAACAAGATAGATAGTATCATATTTTAATGTACCCTCTGCCCACCGCACCGACTTGGTATTACCCAACCCGCTTTCTCTACCAAGTTTGTTTATGTTGCGCAGTCGCTGGGATGAATGGTTTGAGGAAATAGCTGAAGTTGCATGCTAACGGATAGAAAGATGGAAAGGACATTGAAAGGCAGCCAGACAACGATTTTTTTAATTGTTGGTCGGCTCCAAAAAAGGAAAAATCCTGACCAAACGGAGGTACCCCATTAACATTTTGTTGGGTTGATTGGGGACAGGTGGGGCTCGGAAACCTTTCCCACCTCAGAAGTGGGGAATAAAAGTATCACAATGTATTTCTAATACAGGAACGGCAAATAAGCATGTTATCATTTACAAAAGAAAATTATTCAATAAATAAATAAATTAATAAATATGGCGCGAGTTTAACCCCCCCAATGGTAGACCCAAAGTTACGCCCTTGGCTTGGTGTGTTCCGGGCTTAAGTTATTGAAACTTGCCGGCCCAGAAAGGTTATTAAAGACATCGTTAAAATAGTCCGAGTGACTTTAGTGGCTCAACCATAAATTCGTCAAGCAATGAGAATACTTTATGTGCGCAACCCCTAATCTAATCTATCTAACCCTGTTCTAATCTAATCTTTATTTTTGCCTTAAATATATAAACAATAATACCGTGATATAAAAAGGGTACAGTCGGGTAAAAGTATAATTCAACTCAATTCAATTCACGTTTATTTGTATAGCAATTCACATAATTTCAAAGCGGCTCTACAGAAAATGCATGAGTCCATATAAAAATAATGCTTTCTCACAAACTGTTCAGTCTCTCTAAACTTTCATATATTTAGTGTATCATTAGATATGCTTTTATGAATGTGAAATTTGGTGAAAAATAGAAGTGAATTCATTTTGAATAGCACTTTTCAAACACCCCCCGGCCCGCCCCCTTACCTTGAGGTGTGGTGAGTGACGTCACAAAGCTCAGGAAACTAGCGCATCATCTTTCACACACCCGTGCGGCGCAGCCAATGAGCGCGCGAGTCTCATGAATGGAGAGTCTGATGGAGGAGGAAATGCGTTTTATAGGTCATTCTCATTCCTCCCACACACGCAGAGCCGGAGAAAACAGTTTAAAGGGACACCGAGTGCATAAAAGGTAACATTTACCGGAGACGCACTTACTAAACCGCGCAACTTTAATTCTATTCTTCTTCACTACTGAAACTCATCGAGATGCTTCCTGATTCAACTACAGGGTGAGTACACGCACTTTAAAACCCTTGAAGTTAACAAAAGTTGCTTTTGATGTTCATAATCTGAGAGTTGAACTTGAACACTGATGTCGATCACTTTAGCTTCATATTTTAAAGCTATAGGCTGTGTCACGTCTGGCACGCGCGCGACTGCTCTATACATAGCCTACGTCATAACTGTAGCCCTTACATCAGACACGTTATTATATTATCGCCCTATTATTTATGTGTTTCTGTTAAATGAAACAAACAGGATGTGCTGAACCCTGTTAAACAGGTTTGACAGACACACACACACACACACAAACAAACAAACATGCAGATTCCTAGGTTTGACACGCATTCGCACAGGCTATCTCACATGTACATCACGACACGATGATGTTTACATGAACAGACTGTACAGAGATGGACAGATATAGGAATAGTGGAGAACGGGACACAAAACAACGCTTTTTGAGTTTCTCAGTTTGTGAAAATCTAGTCACACATTGATTTCACACGTCTGGTACAAATTATGTGGTTTTATTTTATTAATACAGTATTTTTTTCTTCTTGATATAGTCCTATAAAGGATGGAAGTGTGACAACATATGCCGCATACGACAAATAGCCTGATCTAATCAAAGAATTTACGACAAACTAAATATTTTCTCAACAAAATAGGCTTGACTTTTTCATATAAAATAAAGGCATTTTTTGTAATAATTAAAAATAAACTAATCTTTGAGTTGGACAACGAACACAGGAAACTAGTTTAAAACAATAATTGATTGACTCTGAGTCTTCACCTTTTTCTCATGGGTTCTCAATAGAATTCACAAAGTATATTATAGAGTAGCATATTTATAACAGAGGCTCAATGTAACGCAAATTTTGAATTTTGGCGCATTTTTTTCCTCTATTGGCAAATAAATAGGCTACACGAAGTTTAGCACGTGGAATTGTGTTAACTAACCCGCGTTACGTTGTGCCCCGCTCTCCTTTATTTGTCTTTTATATCTCCTTTATATCTATCTCCTATTTGATATAAGATCTTGAGTTATGAAAAGTGAAGTAGCCTACTAAAATACACGTGCATGTGTATATAATGTGAGGCTCAACTGAGGAAACCCGGTGCGCGCGCTGTGTTACGATCAGATGAGTGCATCTGAATACGTTCTCAAATAAATGATCAGTTTTGTACTTTTTGTTTGCTAATATATAACTGCTTTGAGAAATTGCATCATTAACTCCACGTGGTTTAATGGACAACCAGACTCATTCAGTGAAAGGTGTGCTGGAAAGTGAGTCATTGCCGAAGTTGATTCCGTTACAGGGTTTGACTGACTTGAGGGAGTTTCGTTTATGCATGATTCAAACCGAGTCTTTCTGAAAATTTCATTAAAATAACCCATTATTTCACGGTCTTTTTTATTTCATCACCTTAAGGTGAAGGATGAGTCACTAATGTTTTTATAACAACACACAGCTGTGTGTTGTTAACATTAGCCAGACAGTGACTCATCCTTCATTTCAGACGCTGTTATTTTAGTCAGTAATCGTATACTTTTCTCTCATAAACATTAAGTCCATAAGGCGTTCGTAGGTTGATTCGAAAACACAGCATAAAACACAATTAAGTGAAGCTTAAGATAAAAAAAAATAACATTTGTAAGTGGGATTAAAAAAATCTCACACATTCTCAAGTAAATATGATGATAGCAAATGAGATCATTTAAATAACATTACAGAAATATAAAGTACAATTAATTTTTCATTTTAATTAATTTTAATTTTGTGAATTATTAATAACATTATTTAATGTTAATTTAAATAATATTATTAAAATAAATAAATAATAAATAAAAAAATAAATTAAATAATAGTATTTCATAAAAAAATTAATTAACATTTATTGCACCATTTTTTTTAAAAAAAAGTTAAATGGTTCTCTCCTTCAGGTACAGTTATGAGGAGTGCAAGGCCACAGCTGATTGGCTGTTAGCCAAGACTCAGGTGCGCCCCCTGGTGGGGATCGTGTGCGGCTCGGGTCTCGGTGGACTGGCAGAAATGCTGAAAGATCAGCTGGTCATCAAGTACAGCGACATCCCAAACTTCCCTCAGAGCACCGGTGAGTTCAGACACACGTCCGCTGGACTGTGTTGTTATTGATCTTGCTCCTTCATAACTGCCTGTGTTCTGCAGTGGACGGCCATGCTGGAAAGCTGGTGTTTGGCACCCTGAAAGGAAAGCCGTGCGTTTGCATGCAGGGAAGGTTTCACCTCTATGAAGGATATCCCATTCAGAAGGTGATAATCCAACGTTTACTGTTAATAATTCTATTTTAAGGGCTCTCTAATCCAATGTTTATTATTAATAATTCTATTTAAGGAGCTCTCTTATCCAATGTTTACTAGTAAGAATTCTATTTTAAGGGCTCTCTAATCCAATGTTTACTAGTAAGAATTCTATTTTAAGGGCTCTCTAATCCAATGTTTACTAGTAAGAATTCTATTTTAAGGGCTCTCTAATCCAATGTTTACTATTAAGAATTCTATTTTAAGAGCTCTCTAATCCAATGTTTACTAGTAAGAATTCTATTTTAAGGGCTCTCTAATCCAACTTTTACTATTATGAAATCTATTTTAAGAGCTCACTAATCCAACTTTTACTAGCAAGAATTCTATTTTAAGAGCTCACTAATCCAACTTTTACTAGCAAGAATTCTATTTTAAGAGCTCACTAGTCCAACTTTTACTAGCAAGAATTCTATTTTAAGAGCTCACTAATCCAACTTTTACTATTAAGAATTCTATTTTAAGAGCTCTCTAATCCAATGTTTACTAGTAAGAATTCTATTTTAAGGGCTCTCTAATCCAACTTTTACTAGCAAGAATTCTATTTTAAGAGCTCACTAATCCAACTTTTACTAGCAAGAATTCTATTTTAAGAGCTCACTAGTCCAACTTTTACTAGTAAAAATTCTATTTTAAGAGCTTACTAATCCAACTTTTACTAGCAAGAATTCTATTTTAAGAGCTCACTAGTCCAACTTTTACTAGCAAGAATTCTATTTTAAGAGCTCACTAATCCAACTTTTACTAGTAAAAATTCTATTTTAAGAGCTTACTAATCCAACTTTTACTAGCAAGAATTCTATTTTAAGAGCTCACTAGTTCAACTTTTACTAGCAAGAATTCTATTTTAAGAGCTCACTAATCCAACTTTTACTAGCAAGAATTCTATTTTAAGAGCTCACTAGGCCAACTTTTACTAGTAAAAATTCTATTTTAAGAGCTTACTAATCCAACTTTTACTAGCAAGAATTCTATTTTAAGAGCTCACTAGTCCAACTTTTACTAGCAAGAATTCTATTTTAAGAGCTCACTAATCCAACTTTTACTAGCAAGAATTCTATTTTAAGAGCTCACTAGTCCAACTTTTACTAGTAAAAATTCTATTTTAAGAGCTCACTAATCCAACTTTTACTAGCAAGAATTCTATTTTAAGAGCTCACTAGTCCAACTTTTACTAGCAAGAATTCTATTTTAAGGGCTCTCTAATCCAACTTTTATCAGTAAGAATTCTAGTTTAAGAGCTCTCTAATCCAAATTTTACTATTAAGAAATCTATTTTAAAAGTTTACTAATCCAATTTTCACTAGAAAGAATTCAATTTAGAGACCGCTCTAGTCCAGTTGTTACCCGTAAGAATGCCAATGGTCAGCTCTGTTATTCAATAACAGAGCTCTACAATAATTCATATATTTGATTTGTTTTTGCTAGTAAAAATTAAATTAGAGAGCTCTGTAATTGGAAATTAAGTCAATGGAGACATGACTAGTAAAAACTAATTTGTAGAGCTCTCTAATTGGAATTGTTACTAGTAAAAATGCAGTTTATCAAGTAATTCTGGGACCATTTTAAGCTAAAACGGTTTGCCATAATGTTCTTGGAATGTTCTGAAACAAGTAGTAACATTTTTATAAATAGTGTTTCTGTTTTGAAAACATTAATAAAGACCAGATAACGGAACAAACTTTTTTATTAATGTCCCTGTATGAATGTTCATAGCTTTGAGAGGTTTCTGGGAACGTTCCCTGTTAGCGGAGGAGAAACTCTAAAGCACGATATCAGTCCTCGAGGATTGTTAATAAAGACAAACAGCCGCTGTTCATGTTTTGACAGTGTTTGCTCAATGTAAATATCAGTGGCACCTTTACAATGTCTTTATTAATAAAACATAAACTTTGCACCACAGAGTTACATGATTATCTCTGTTTACCTTTCTTATGTTGCTGTTTGATCATAAGAAAGCTCCAGTTCTTCTCTATATCAGTGACTCCTGAAACGCCTCCATTGTATCTTGAGTTTCTCCCGGAACGAACACGTCTCAATATTCCTCATTATAATAATTAATGCGCAGAATAAAGGGGCGGGGCCTGGTTGAGTTAGTTAGTAGTGTGTTAAACTGGCCGTTATGGAAAGGGGCGGGACTTTAACAAACACACTCGGCCAATCACATCACACTGCTCCAGCCGACCAATCAGAGCACAGTGTGCTTTCAGGAGGAGGGGCTTCATAAAGACAGGAAGTAAACAGAGCGTTACTGACAGACAAGAGAGGAGCCGCAACAATGGAGAATATGAGGAGAATAATCAACATTCAAGCAGGAAAACCTGTTCTAGACAACATCAAGACTTAAACGGCCTCTTTAAAAGTTTTTTAATTAATGTCACTATGCAAAAACTTTATGTGTTGATTTTGACATATTTTTGACACACTATGATTTTTCAGCTATTATTTATGGTATGATTGTGATTGGTGTGTGTTTTGGTATTGGCAGACCACCATGCCCATCCGGGTCTTTAAGCTCATGGGTGTGGACACGGTTCTCCTGACCAACGCCGCTGGCGGACTGAACCAGGACTTTAATGTGGGCGACATCATGGTTATAAAGGATCACATCAATATTCCCGGCTTCGCTGGAAACAACCCGTTAGTGGGACCGAATGACGAGAGGTAAGATTGAGCTGGTCTGTATTCAGTGTGTGATTTGATGCCCTTGTTAGTAAGATACTTTATTACATAAACAATGAGGTTATAGCAGGGACAGGCCATTGATAAATCATAATTAATAATTTGAAATCAAAAGTCATGAAATGAAAGTCTTTTCTTCACGATTATGCCTTTCCCTCGAATCCAACATGGAAGTGATTTAAACTGCAATTCATCGACTGGCCACTGGAGGCCGGCTCCAAAAGAGAAAAGGTCTGCATAATTAAGGGCGTGGCCACTTGAGGGACAGGAGATGCCACCACTAGCCGTTTGTCTGCATTTTATCATGCAGAACTTTGAGGCTTAATATAATTTAAAAGGATAATTTATTTAAAAACATCACCCCTCTCACTGTCATCATGAAGGGCAAAATTAGCGATATAGACCAAAAACACTTTTTGCACCAGACTGTAAACATGTTTTTTTCTGCTGTAAAGTTGGGCATTTTAACATGCGGGTCTATGGGAGTGAGTCTCTTCTGCAGCCAGCCTCTAGTGGCCAGTCGTTGAATTGCAGTTTAAATGGGGGGAGGGGGTGCATTTGGTTTTACCACAGAATGTCTAACAAGAGGAGAACCTCCACTCTCAGTAAACTTCCGGCTTCTAAACTGGTTGCAGTTCCACTCAGACTCCACATGAGGGCGCTCACAGGACGAGTGCAAAATGAATGGAGATATACCCCTCAAAATACACTTCTCAGGATATTATTTTTGTATAGAAATTACACATTGCTGGGTTAGATTGTTTTGAGATTATTTGCTTTAAAAAGTCTTTTAAAATGTCAATGACGTCATACACATCGTACGACTAAAGATACTGATCAACGGCAATCCTTTGTTCGCGATCGGCACTTTCCTTTCTCTCGAGACAGCGGACGCAGGTAAACACACGTGCGAGAAGAGTTTTAGTTAATAATATTCTGGTCCCGCTTCGGACGCCACGATGCCATCAAGCGGTGTCTCTGCTCATAATCAGTCCGTCACTGTCCAACTAGCGTTCATTAGCAGAATGCTAGCGTGTTATAGGCCACAACAACTCAACCTGTAAGAAGTGGAACGGACACAAGCACTCGTTCATTCAACTTTCGCCCTATAACCCATGTTGGACTTGCAAAACCTACAATCAACTCTGAGATTTCTCAACGGCAATCGACACATTTAGCCGTCTAGCCCCATAGACTCCCATTCACTCACGCACTCGGGCGATCGCCCCCGGTGGAGCTCTGGAGGAACTACAACCACAGTTCAGTGTAAAGGGACTTAATAGGGAGTGGCCAGGCTCTCCGTAGGCGAGCTCTGGTTTTACCCAAAGTTGAACATTCTTCAACTCTGGTGTTTTAAAAACGCGGCACTCCCATTGAGAACAATTGGAAAAATACGCCAGCCGCACGAAAAACAAAAACGCTACGGTGGACACAGTTCACACCAGACGCAAATGTAATAGGGCTTGGGCGTTGTGACGTCATTACTGGCGTGGCGGCCATGTTGGCAGCTTCAAGCATATAAACATACCAGCAAGTCGAAAGAGGAGAAAAAGCAGCAGAGAAAAAAGATGTTAAAATCCCTAAAATGTTGTGGAGTTTACCGGGATATGATAAATAGGGAAGCCAGTGACCGGTATGTGGAATAAACCGGCACTTTTAACGGTTTGGATCCATATGACATTTCCAGAATGCAACGCGGCGCCCAAGACCTATTATTTGCGCAAGTAGATTACATACAAAGCCAATGCAAAGACGCGGATTCGCGCGGGCGCAAATGACATGAATAGGGCGATGCTGTTTCCACGCGCGAACGGTCGATGTTCACCTCAATTGCGTGAAAAAATTGTTTCAACTCGAGAGTAAAATTCACGTGTTGAAATGTTGTGTTTGTTGTCGTGCGTGACGCTCCTAATCACGCTATGTTTTTGATTTTGATTACCGCGAGTAATTTCTGCTTCGCTATTGGTGTGAACACGCCATAATAAGACCATGGCACTTTTTTTCTCAGTGATGTTGAGCATTTCTCTCTCTTCTGACCGGCAGGTTTGGCGTGCGGTTCCCGTGTGTGTCTGACGCGTATGACCGCGGACTGCAGGAGCTAGCGCTCGAGGTCGCGGATGAGCTAGGCTTCTCCTCCTTCATGCAGAAGGGTGTGTACTGTGTTGTGGGCGGCCCGTCCTTCGAGACCAGCGCTGAGTGCCGAATGCTGCGCTCGCTCGGGGCCGACGCCGTCGGTGAGTCACGACTTCTGCGTCAAACTCTCGCCGTGTGTTTAGCATAGCATACACCGCGAAAAAAGCTATTTTTGTCTTGTTTCCAGTCCAAATATCTAAAAGTTCTTAAATCGTGATGCTTTTATTAGACGAGTAAAATATTATTAGATATAATACGTCTTGTTTTCTGGGGAAATTAATCCCCAGAAGAGAAATATTCTGGTTTCTGTTTGAATTAACATTATTTTCTGACCCCATTGGCATCATTTAGCTTGTTTTTAAGCTCAAACTCACTTCATTTTCATTCATTTTGGACTGGAAACGAGACGAGCATTTTTTTTGCAGTGTATGACGTATGACGTACTGCAAGTTTTGTGATCTAAGAGTTTTTTTGTGTGTGTGTGTGTGTATCTATATTTGTGTGTCTTTCTCTATGTGTGTGTGTGTGTGTGTATCTATATTTGTGTGTGTGTCTCTTTATGTGTGTGTGTGTCTCTCTGTGTGTGTGTGTGTGTGTTCTCAGGCATGAGCACTGCACACGAGGTGATCGTGGCTCGTCACTGTGGCCTGCGTGTCTTCGCTCTGTCTCTGATCACCAATAAGTCGGTGATGGATTACGAGAGTGAGAAGAAGGCGAATCACGCGGAGGTTCTGGAGACGGCGGCTGTGAGAGCCGCTCAGTTGGAGAAACTCATCGCCAACATGGTGTCCCGCATCGAGATCGGGAACTACAACACACAGTGAGAGAATCCTCTCCAACACGAGCGCTGGCACCAGTGTCCATCACACACACTCACACACACTCCTTACAGTGCTTTACAACGTTTACATTCCAGAGATCACGTGTTTTAGGGAACATGTTCCCATATAGAAACTAAACACTCCAGCACGGCTCTTCCAAGGCCCTGTCAGGTCACTATTATAGTGCCGATTTTCTAACTTTTATTTATTGTGTCTAAATATTTGATTTATTTAAAACACAAGTTACGTGGGAAATAATACAAAAAATCACTGAAATCGGGAGCTTTTATCTAAAAAATGTGTTACTGAATTCACTTTAAGATATTTATTAGCAAATTCTGAACTTAAAGTATACTGTATTTATGTGAATTATTTAAGTTAAACAAGTGGAAAATAATACAAAAAATCACTGAAATATACCAGCAATGCTGGAAATCGGGAGCTTTTATCTAAAAAATGTGTTACTGAATTCACTTTAAGATATTTATTTGCAAATTCTGAACTTAAAGAACACTGTATTTATGTGATTTATTTAAGTTAAACAAGTGGGAAATATTACGAAAAATCACTGAAATATACCAGCAAAGAAGGAAATTGGGAGCTTTTTAAAAATATATATTTCTTGAATCTAAGATAATTGCAACTGAATTCACTTTAAGATATTTATTATCAAATTCTGAACTTAAAGAATACTGTATTTATGTGAATTATTTAAAACGCAAGTTAAACAAGTAAAATAATACAAAAAAACACTGAAATATACCAGCAATGCTGGAAATCGGGAGCTTTTATCTAAAATATTTGTTACTGAATTTACTTTAAGGTATTTATGTGAATTATTTTAAATAAAAAATTAAACAAGTGGTTAATCGTACACACAAATCACAGAAATATACCAGTAATGAAGGAGCTTTTTAAAAATATATATATTTCTTGAATCTAAAATAATTGCAACTGAATTCACTTTAAGATATTTATTAGCAAATTCTGAACTTAAAGAATACTGTATTTATGTGGATTATTTAAAACGCAAGTTAAACAAGTGGGAAATAATACAAATAAATTACTGTAATATACCAGCAATGCTGGAAATCTTTTATCTAAAATATTTGTTACTGAATTCACTTTAAGGTATTTATGTGAATTATTTACAAAAAAAAAAGTTAAACAAGTGGTTAATAAAACACACAAATCACTTAAATATACCAGTAATGCATGAAATACAGAGCTTTTTTACAATATATATCTTGTTGTATCTAAAAGAATTGTTACTGAATTCACTTTAAGTCTTTATCAAAGAAATACTGAACTTAAGGGAAACTGTATTTTTGTGACCGTGAGGTTTTGAAGGGTGAATGTTGTTTTTAATTGCACTAACTGTATCAGAACTGCTGTTTTATTGACAATCTCCAGCACTTTCCCCAGAAACATTTGTTTTATTTTATGCAAAACTTTAAAATTGCACTTCAAGCTCTTTTGGTACGTATTGTTTTTATGATATCCTGCTTAAATGCAATTACACTTAATTTTCTGGGTTTGACTGAGTATTTTTCCTTCATCTTTCTGACTTGTGCTTATTTTAGACACTGATGGATTGTTTTCAATTCAAATGTTGTTTTATTATTATTGCATAACAGAACAATAACAACACACACACACACACACACAGTTGGATCACATCTATTGCACTTATAAGAGCATCAAAGAAAACAGAAAGAAAACAATAAAATACAAATAAAAAAAATTATATGGGGGATAACTTACAAAAAGAAAATAATTAAAGTCTATACATGCTTTTTTATTTCTTGCCTTTTTAAGGTCTTGATATGATGACTAAGTTAAATAATATAATGTTTATTATTAGTACATTTTATTATTAGTTTGTGTACATGGTATTTTTCATATTTTGTTGCAAACACTTTAATATAACAAAATCAAATCTTTACAGTTTTCCATCCAAACATTTCTGATCAAACTCTCCATGACATCACTGGTCCATAAATGAATAAATCAACTCAACAAAAATGTTATTGCTTTTGTCATTCAATGCAGAAGTGTTATTTAATAGCAATAGAGAAAACCTCTTGTTCTGCTTGATGTGGGTTTAGTCTGTTTTGATGAATTGCTGCCATAAAAACACAGTTTTGCGAAATGTCAACACAGCGCGCATAAATAATACTATGTAAATGCATGCATGTAATATGTCTACATGTTTTGCACAATATGTGAATATCGATCTTTTGCATGCAAATAATCTGTGATGTCAGTCTGTTGATTTCTGAAACAGGATCACGGTGTCCCGGATGCAAACTGGAGAAAACACGTCAAGTAGCCTATAACAAACCCATATTTTCATTTATTACATGAAATAAGTTTATACAAAAAAATATACATGCATTTTTTTAACACGCAGTGGGTAAATATGTCATTGTGGGAGTAACGGAGGTCAGACGCGTCAGATGTGAGTTCGTGTTAAGTTTCGTTTCTCAAAACGTTCCGCCCGCTGTCCAATAACACTGAACACACACACACACACACCGAGGCACAAGCAGAAAACATGTACTACAACGAAGGTAATCAAAGCCGTTATTCATTAGACGATTGCATGTTTATCCTTGTCTTTAGTAATTCAGGATTTGTTTGCTTTAATCATGTTTATGGTGTTGTTTAAATCTGAACTAAATCACGATTGCTGGAAATAATTGAAATATGTTTATCGGTGTTCATCGTCCTAGCAAACAAAAACATATTTTCAGAACGTTTCCCATTATGAAAACGGTATTTATGAACGTTTAAAATTAATGAAGTGTATTCAGCTTGTAGCCTTGCCTTTTTTTAGATTAAACACATTAAAGTCTATTTTCAGTCTAAAGGGTATAATTCATGCACTTAAGTAGCTTATTTGACTTATACCGATAAAACCCTTATTCATCGTCTGGTGTCTTTAAAGGGTCACTTCACCCATTTGCATTAAGCTTTGTATCTTTAGAAACCCAGTCATATTTTTGAATGGTCATGGTTTATTCCCTTATTTTCCCCTGAGATGGGAGAAATAAGGATTTAAGTGTTTTATTTCCTACTTATCGTGACGTAAAAATCGTCATTTTGCGTCACCATAAGCAGGAAGTCACATTTCATTGAAATGTCAACAGACTACAATGATTAGCTCATTATTATTCAAGGGTGTGGCACCCACTCACCCGCAGGCCTATTACAGATCAGTGGGTGGGACTTCACTTGCAGAAACTGAAATCAATATCCGCCATCTTGTTTGGAAGCTAAGCTAACAAGCCCTGTGGAGATATGAAGTTATGATAATGATGGAAGAAACTAAACATGATATGGAAGAAGAGGGTTTTTCGTTCTGCTGCTCGAATCCGATGTTCGTGGCTATCTTTACGAGCTGCAGTATAGTTTAGAGCAGCTGAGGCTGATGGAGGAGCAGGAGACGCCGAGGCAGCGGCCTGTCGCGGTCGAGGACCCCCCACTGACTCTGGCGCTGGGCGGCTTGCTGTTGCCTGGACTCTCGCTGCGTGCTACAGCCTACGGACACAGAGTCCGTCTGCTGCAGAGAATTTCAACGATGGCAATTTCTCCTGGAGGAAATCTATGATTCAGTCGAGCACACGGACGTTTGTGTTGTGATAGTTTCGCCTTCAGAACATCCAGGTATCATGCAGTAATTCACCATACAGAAATAAATACAAACGCGGAGTAATTCACTAATGTTAATGTGTTTACAAATGTAACGTGAACGGGGTTTGATGTTGTGGGAAGAAAGAGGCATGAACCGGCGAACATTTAAACATTTTAATAGTAAAATGAACAAATACAAAACGAAAGTAAGCCAGCGTTACACACAACAGAAACAAAACATAAAATCAGGCCTGTTTCTCTCTCGATCTGCCGTCGTCGCTCCCCATTTTATGCATTCGCTCCTTCTATTCGTGAGAGACGCACCGGCGCGCGCCGTTACAGGTGTCTTTCATTATCACTCACGCCACCGGCCTCGCGCAGCGCGCCGTCCTCTTACATCCCTCGCCCTCGATCGTCCTGCTCGCCACAGCCAACTAACTAGACATTTTGTTTGAAATAAATTTCAAACTCTTACTCTGGTAACAGCTAATGTTAGCGTTGTAGACGGAAGAGTGTGTTTGCGTCTCTGTTTGCGCTGTTCCGGTGGGTGGGTTAGTGGGTGTGGCTTGCGGAGCTGTGCAATGTTGGGGAATTCTGGGAACTGTAGTTTTTTAACACAAAGGCGCCCCTTGGTTATGTTCTGTCTTTTCTCAGTCAAGAGGGCACCAAATTAAAAAATGATTTTACATTTCGACTACATATATGATCCACTTTCAATAAAGATTAATGTTGCAATGGGTGAAATGCTCCTTTAAAGCCCTTTGAAGTTGCACTGAAACTCTTATTTGGACCTTGAACCGTTTGGACCCCATTGAAGTCCATTATATGGAGAAAAATCCTTGAATGTTTTCATCAAAAACCTTAATTTCTGTTCGACTGAAGAAAGAAAGACATGGACATCTTGGATGACGGGGGCGAGTAAATTATCAGCAAAAGTTTTTTTAAAAGTGACCTACTCCTTTAAAGCACTTCAATGGGGTCCAAACGGTTCAAGGTCCAAATGAGAGTTTCAGTGCAGCTTCAAAGGGCTTTAAACAACACAGACGATGAATAAGGGTCTTATCTAGCGAAACGATCGCTCATTTAATAAATAAATAACAAAGTTTATAAAGTTTATAAACTCAAATGCTCGCCTCGGCTGGGTTGTTGTTTAGTCTTTCAACAGTTTGTGTTTTCCTCAGGAGCAATGAGTGAGATCCCGAACGTGAGACGGAGATTATCTTCATTTCACATCGATTATCAGCAGCACACGTTAGATCCAGCGCCGAACACACTGCGTCTGGTCCTGCTGGGGAAAACCGGTGCGGGGAAAAGCGCGACGGGAAACACCATCCTGGGAAAGAAGTGCTTTGACGACGGGTTGAGCATGAGCTCGGTCACGAAAGAGAGCAAGAGCGAGAGAGCGACGGTGCAGGGGCGAGAGCTGGTCGTTATCGACACGCCTGGGTTTTTCGACACCGATCTGACCGATTCAGAACTAAAAGAAGAAGTGATCCGCTGCCTGGCGCTGTGTTCCCCGGGTCCTCACGCGTTCCTACTAGTCGTGCCGATCGAGCGCTTCACAGAGGAGCAACAACGCACCGTACAACTGATCCTGGAGATGTTTCACGAGGACGTCACTCATCACACCGTCCTCGTGTTCTCCCACGCGGACAAACTCAGAGGAGAACCCATCGAAACATTCGTTCGCAAACAAGATCGGAAAGTGAAGGCGCTCGTGGACAAATTCGGAAAGCGATTCGTGGCGTTCGACAACAAAAACCCGTCAAACCCGGATCAAGTGAGTCGACTCCTGCGGAGCGTTGATGAGGTACTCGCTCTAAACCACAACCGCCACTTCACCAGTCAAATCATGGAGGTAATGAATGAAGCGCAGAAGATTATAGACGCAAAACTGCAAGCCGATAGAGCCGAAAGAATGAAAAAGATCAAGAAGGAGGTCGGGAAAATGGCTGACGATCAATTGCGTTCGTTTGTTGCGTCCGTGAACGAAGAGAGGCAAGACGCGATGAGGACGAAGAAACGCGTGCAAGACCGGATTCAACAGATACAGACGGATATAAAGAAAGAAAAGCAGAATGCGCGACCCATCCCTGCGAGACTGACGCGTCTCTGGGCGTCTCTGGTGAGAGAACAGGAGAGACTGACGAGACTTGTGGAACGAGAGATGGAGGAGGAGGAGGAGAGGATGGACAGAGAGGATGAAGAAAAGAAGGAACTGGAAATCTGGGCTGAGGAAGAGGAGGAGAGGAGAGTGAATGAGGAAGGGCAGGAGTTTCAGCATCTCTCGCAGCGCAATATGAAGTTGTTGATAATGCTGTGTATGTTTATGTTGGGGGCCGGGGTGGCGTACGCTCCCGCGCTCCTGATGTTCCTGTTCCCGGCGGCGGCGCCCGCGGCCCCAGCTGGATTATCCGCTCAGATTTTGTCCACTTTACTCGGCGCGGGAGCAGCGGAAGGAGGGGGTTTCCTCGGGACGGCCGCTGCGTTTGCAGTGAGATCTGCATCGCTAAAACTGGCGGCGATGGCGCAGTGTTGCATTCAGTGATTCGCTCATGATTGACAACCAAGATGAGGACGTGTTTCTCCCAGTATTAGTTACCCAGACAGCAAACTGACATTGAATCAACGTGGAAACGACGTCTCTCGTGACATTGAAACAACGTTGATTTTGCTCATCGAATTAACGTTGAACCAACGTCAGACGCGGCATTCTTCAAAGCTAAATGAAAATCGAAAATTGGTTTGCTTTCACAACGTTGAAACAACGCGTTGATTTCAAGTTGATTTTCCGTTAGTTTTGAAAGAATGACGCGTCTGACGTTGGTTCAACGTTAAGGCCAATTTATACTTCTGCGTCGAGGGTACGCCGTAGTGTACGGCGTTGGCTTCGCACGTAGGCGACGCCGTTGTGAGCATTTATACTTCTGCGTTCAGGTATTGGTTGCTCTGCAGTACTGCTCCGAAACGCTAGGAGGCGGCGGAGGGTTTTAATGTTCCACTGTGTTTAGATTCCTCGCGGCTAGGTTACTACAAGCAATAGCGACTGAAAGAGAGTGGATCATGTTGGAGTTGGAGCTTATTGGGGTGAAAAAACAGTTCATTTTAGTGAAATTACTAAAACTGAAAGGCAGAAATGAGAGAAGACGTCGGAGGAGATGGTACGTGTGGAAATGCGTGAGAAGGTACGTGCGGAAATGCGTATGAGGAAATACGACGCTACCAAGCCGACCAATCACCGATCTTGCGGTCCGCGTCGTCGCGACGTGTAGTTACATTTTTGAAGAGGTGCGCGTCAGGCAACGCGGAAGGGTACGCGGTATGGGACGCGTCTGTGCGTATGCTACGCCGTACCTACTGCGCGCACCCTACGCAGAAGTATAAATTGGCCTTTAATTCGATGAGCAAAACAATGTCAGATCAACGTTGTTTCGATGTCATATTTCCACGTTGATTCAATGTCAGTTTGCTATCTGGGTAAGCTTGTTTCCGCCACAGAATAAAACATTTTAAAAGATAATTGCGACTTTTCATCTCAAAATTGCGATACTGGCAAATGCGAGTTATAAAGTCCAATAGGGCTTTGCATTCTGGGATGTGGCGGCCATGTTGGAGGCCTCGCAAATGTAAACATACCAGCAAATCGAATGAGGAGAAGCAGCTGAGTTGGGAGAAAGAAAATTAAAAAAGATGTTAAAATCCCTAAAAGGATGCGGAATTTACCGGGATACGTTTAATAGGGAAACCAGGGATATGTGGATAAAACGGCACTTTTAACGGGTTGGATGCATTTGAAATTTCCAACAAACAGTGGGAGCAGCACAGTACGTTACGCCAGTGTTTCCCAACCCTGTTCCTGGCGGCACACCAACACTGCGTGTTTTCTTTGTCTCCCTAATCAAACACACCCGATTCAACCCATCAGCTCATTAACCCACCTGATTATGAGCTGATGGGTTGAATCAGGTGTGTTTGATAAGGGAGACAAAGAATACACGCAGTGTTGGTGTGCCACCAGGAACAGGGTTGGGAAACACTGCGTTACGCTAACCGGACAAAGGTAAACTTCGCTCCACTAGCTGCTAGTTTAGTGACAGTTTAGTGACAGTTATAGTGCTAACAACCATTCACAACCATTCACACACACATGTAACGTACATGTAACGTACTTTTAACTATGTGTTTCAGAAGTGTAGTTAGTAACGTTAGCTGTTTTAAGCACTTAAACTTAAGTTAGTAAGCAAAACGATGCTTAAAGCAAGAGGGTAACAGTTTTGCAACAGAGACTGACAGGTCCGATTAAAGGGCTAATGTTAATGTTATGAGAATATTAAAATACGGGATATTTTACAGGAATATCCTAAAACGGGAAGACAGCGGGGAAAGAGATCAAGTACGTGAGAAACCCGGGAAAAAAAAACGCGAGGGTTGACCGCTAACGTCTGTCCGGGTTACCCCTGTTCCCACTGTTTGCCGACTCTTTGTTGGAAATGTCATATGGATCCAAACCGTTAAAAGTGCCGGTTTAGTCCACATACAGGTCACTGGTTTCCCTATTTAACATATCCCGGTAAATTCCACAACCTTTTAGGGATTTTAACATCTTTTTTATTTTCTTTATCCCAACTCTGCTGCTTCTCCTCGTTCGACTTGCTGTATGTTTACATGCGCGTAAGCCTCCAAAATGGCCGCCGCGTCAGTAATGACGTCACGACTATTCTAAGGAAACAAAAACTGACTTTATAACACGCAATTGCGACTTTATATTACGCAATTCTGACTTTAAATCACACAATTGTGACTTTATAACATGCAATTGCGACTTTATATCTCGCAATTCTGACTTTATAACACACAATTCGAACTTTATACCACACAATTTTGACTTTATAACATGTAATTGCGACTATATCACGGCATATTAAAAGTGCTCGATTTTCATAGCGTGAAAAAAAAAACGCTTTACATGAAAATGTGTTAAAATTATATTCCATGACAGATAGACTTGTGTCATATATCGTTGAACTAGCCGAATACAACACATTTTGTTTCTGTTAGAGACCAAACTATAGCAAGTATTTGTATGAAAATGCTCTCGTAAACAGTATACACCATGCTTTTGTGCCA
Organism: Pimephales promelas; assembly: GCF_016745375.1. The sequence continues at coordinate 841,316 of NW_024121943.1, read as the reverse complement.
CGTTTTGGTTTGTACAAAATATTAGTAAACCATTAGTAAACACTAGAAAAATAGTAGATCGCATATCTTTAATGTAAACCAGGTGGGAATTCGATCACTTCTGGATCAGATCGCTAGTACGAGATTCCTGGCATTGTTGCGTCTCTATAGCACGCATTGTTTATTATCGTGCAATTTATACACGGAAATGAGTTTTTACGTAAATACGCAGTTTCCGCGTGCACGCAGTTTGCGTGTAATTCACACACACCCCACAACACTAAACCAACCCGTGCGTATCCACGTAAAAACTAATTTTCGCGTGAAAATCGCACGATAAACACACAGCGTGCTATAGAGACGCATTTAGTGTGATCGGGTTGCTATTTGATGTCTTTTTATTGTGGATTTGTAGTTCTTATGTTTAGTAAAATCAATTGTTTTTAGACCCTTGGTGTTTAGAAATAAACATCTAGCTTAATTAATCGATCGCGCACGGCTCGAAGACATTACAGAATACATAAATACAATTATTTAATGCACAGCTATAGCCATGGATTCTGCCTTACATATCATACGTGTAAGGGAACATATCAGTGCTTTGAAAGGGACCTAAAAATCAGCATCTGTTCAATTTAATTCACATTTATTTGTATAACGCTTTTCACAACAATAAAGCAACTATACAGAAATGCTTGTGTCTATATCAGAGGTGACTGTATCTCAGAAGTGCATCATGTATTTATTTTTAGGCAGAAACAATGAGCTAAATAATCATCATCATCTGCAACCATTTACTCTCCCTCTCGTGTGTTTTCAGTAAAATGTTCTTTAAAGAAATGTCTTAAATGATTAAAGTGCATGTTAATCCTCTGCTTCTGCTCACGTGGCGCTTTTTTTATTCAATTAAATGAATGTAATATATTTTAGTTTGATAATGTTTTTTTAATTTAATATTTTGTATTTTAGGGGATTTATCGTACTAAAAAATATGTATGCAAAAGTTATAATCCACTTATTCAGACCTAAAAATGTAATTTCCAACTTAAAATGTGTTAAATATTGAATGCTTTGGAGCACAGACTGAAGTTTGGTCTCTTTTCAAAGACGACACTTGGCAGATTATTGCTGATGTGATTATGTTTATTATCAAGCCCCAAAATACTATTTTTTAAACATGTTTTACTCTAAAACTGAGAAAATGAAAGCCATGAATCTAAACAAATTTGAGCCTGATATCACATAAAATTAACTTCCAGTAATATTTCCAATAGTGATAAAGTATTTTTATGAGTTCATAAAATTGAATTAAAATTAAATATAAAACTTTATCTTCTGAGAATAAGTTTATTTCTCTAACTAAACTTTTTCCAAATAAAACATTTTCTTGTGCATATTTTGCAATTGATCATTGATTTACAGTTAATGTTAGTGTTTAGTGTAAACCCCCTTTCACAAACAAAAGTCTTTTATTTTATTTCTGTTAAATTTATATTTGTTTTATATCTGTTCTATTTCCACCACACAATAAAAAAATTTGGAGTTATTATGAGATTGAAAAAAAAAAGAAGTCACAAATAGCCAACTTTTATCAATTTATTTTATAGTAACAAGCTTCAATGTAGATCAATAAAGTGTTGATCTGATGAATTCTGTTTTGATCCTCAAAATGTTTGTCTTGTACAAATAACTAAGCATTACATTAAGATACATTTACTGTAGAAGCGAAATGACAATAGTTGTCTTGTTTTAATGAAAACTGTAGCCTATCAAAACGAAGTAAGTTTGACCTTATGAGTGTTTATAAAACACTGATATATCTAAAAGATTGAAACCCCCTGATTTAGCTGCAAGTCGGGTGCTAATATTCTGATTTAATAGTACTTAATTATTTTTTTATTAAACAAAAGCGCCACCTGCGGGAAGATCAGGTACACGCTCTGTGGTCAGCTGATCTACTGCGTCATCATCATGTGTCCATAGCAACTGTATTTGGACTGTTGGTGTGGCTGCGAATCAGACCGTTGCTGGAGATCATTTATGTTTTTATGTCCAAATGCGATGATCTAAAGCGCACTGGATGATATTTTAGGATGGCGGAGAAGCGTCGCGCGGGCGTCGCGATGTCGGGCAGCTGTGAAAGCGACGGCGCGTTCGCGTGTGAGTCTGGCGTGAGCGCGCTTCTCGGGTCTTCTCTGCTCACACTGGTGGAGTCCAGGCCGCGCGATCCCGTCGGGTTCCTGGCCGAACACTTCGCGCATCTCTCGGCGCAGGATGATGACGCAGGCCCGGAGCACCAGGCCGTGAGTCGCGCGCTCTGGAACCTGAGTCTGGCACATCACTCACAGAGGTTTTTTTTTTTCTTTTACACATTTTCACATTTTGAAAGTAAAACTTGAAATACAACAATAATAATAATAAAAATAAACTTAAAAATAAAGGGTGTCACAAACAAGTAATTACTTATTATTGTTGAAAACCGACGTGACTTTTTTTTTTTTAAGAATTCTTCTTATTTTACTTTCTTTTCATTTTTATGTGAATGTATTCAATGCAGTGCTGTTTCTTTTCTTGCAAAAAAGTGACATTCACTTTTACTTTACAAAATATAATGTATGGGGTAACATAACCAATGATTGTTGTATGTTATTTGATTTGATTAATATTAACATTATATTATTGGTAAAATACTTTAGACATAATGTCGATTTTTTTAAACCCCCTGCTTTGTTTATAATATTCAGGATCGAATTAAAATACTTCTCAGATGCCCTCACTAAAATGGAAAGCAAGTTGCTTTCTTCAACGATGCATCAGTGAAGCAGCGAGTTACGTCGTTGTACGGGAAACACCTCTTGTTGAGATTTAGTGTTTAAACGACACTGTTTTCAACTAAAAACGTTAAACTTTTTGTACATTTTGACCGTTTGTTTACACGACAACAGCGTTTTGGGCATAGATATCTATATAAAGGCTAGATGTCTTAAGGCGGAGTTTCTATCGTCATCACCGGCGGCCATCTTGTCACAAGTAAGCTGAGTGGTCAACACGAACACAAATACTCTTATCTCGTTGAAATCTTGACGGATTTACAAACGCTTTGGTTTCTCACAAACGTTATTAACGAGGCTATAATTATCTGGATGATTATTTACCCAAATAGCAAACTGACATTGAATCAACGTGGAAATATGACATCGAAACAACGTTGATCTGACATTGTTTTGCTCATCGAATTAACGTTGAACCAACGTCAGACGCCTCATTCTTTCAAAACTAACGGAAAATCAACTTGAAATCAACGCGTTGAATTCAACGTTATGAAAGCAAACCAATTTTCGATTTTCATTTAGCTTTGAAGAATGCCGCGTCTGACGTTGGTTCAACGTTAATTCGATGACCAAAATCAACGTTGTTTCAATGTCATGAGAGACGTCGTTTCCACGTTGATTCAATGTCAGTTTGCTATCTGGGTATTTATACACATATTATTCATAAGTATGCTGTGTCATAACTACATCTCTGACGTTTATAACAAACCAAACCGTTTGAAAATCGGTAGAAAATTGAGCAAGTTATAGTTATTTAAATAGTGCATGTACCATTAACACAATGTTACGAGTGAGCGAGCTGCCTGTGACAAGATGGCCGCCAGGTGCAGACGTCGACCTCCATTGGCCAGCAGCGTGGACGAGACATCTAGCCTTTATATAGATATCTATGGTTTTGGGCGCCTGAAAACGTCATGCCTATCACGTGTTCAGTCTATAGTGTTTAATTGCCATCTACTGGCCTGGCAGCAGAATACAGCGTTTTTAGTCGTTTTAGCAGATCTGTGTGAATGGGGATCATTTTGACAAGAGGGGCTTTTGCCCCGGAAGAACATTTTTTTATAGTTCCTAGAATGATTGGTGGAAGTTCCCGGATTTTGGTCTGTTCGCACTGCAGGAACTAAGAATTATTTTAGTTCTAGGAACTCCTTTTGGAGGAACTATTTTACTCGTACTAAACCAGCGCTATAGGAACTATCCGTGTCCGTGACGATAGTGTTCGCTGACTGGCCGAATGCACAGGAAACACCATAGACATATACACTAGACCTCACCTTGGGGTTCTAAGCATGCGTCAAAACCGCCGCCATCTTGGAACAGGGGTATTGTCATAGGAAGTGGCTAGGTAACGCTGCTATCTCTGCCTTTACTTCGAATTCATTGATGGTGGTGGACATTTGTGCAGCGTATGATGTTCATGGATGAAATCTGAACTAGGAAGAATGTTTTTAAAAAAATAAATAAAAACTTTCTTTCTGGAATCAATGATAAATACATGTCTGACCGTTGGAACAAACCAAAAAAAACAAGAAAAATCGCATTCATGATGATTTATGGTGATTTTATTTCTGTTAGACCTGTGTCTGATGCATTAAAGTGGAGGGGCTCCCCTGTTTCAAGATGGCGGCTCTATTGACGCATTCGTTCCATTGAACTGCCGTAGCCAAGGTGAGGTCTAGTGTATATGTCTATGAGGAAACACAAGCACCCGCCATTTTTAAAAAGGCTGTGTAAACACAGATTATAGTCGGCTATATTTACTCTAAACTCTACGAACATGTAAAACCGTGATAGATGGGCGTCTTAATCTTTACACTGAGGAGAAAATCCAACACAACTTTGAGAAGACCAAGAGAAACATGATTATGTATTTCTGCTCAGCAACACTGGACATCAACCACACGGTATACGCTAATAACTCTTCATTACTGTCTACTTTCTATGTATAACAGTTCTATATAATACCGTATTAGATCGTAAACTAATGAGCACGGAGAATGCGAGCTCTGGCGTTCTGCTCGCCGTCAAAATAAAAGTCCCCACAGCAAGCGCAGCTCACGTCCCTTCAGAGTGCCTAGTGGCGCTGCGAACGCAACCAGAAAAACGTTCCTAGGGGAACCATTAGTTCTCTGGGAAACAGATCCAGTTCCCTGGTGGAGATCCGGTGCGAAACCCCCTAATGGTGTCCGCGGATATCGTTGCCATGTAAACGTACCCTCAGTTTGAGCTCTCGATTCTGTCTTCCCTGCAGATCAGCGTTCAACAGTAACGCGCGCACGGCGTTCGATCTCCTGACCCGTGATCGGGGTGCCGGTGTCGTCGGGGTCCGCGGGCGTATCTACACCGAGATGCTCCGGTGCCTGTGCAGCGAAGGCGGACTCTCCGGCTCGACCGCGGCTCCGCTCCTGCGCCGCGTCCAGTGCCACGACCACGAGTCCGTGCCCTTCGAGCTCTTCCGGCAGGGCGTCCTGACCTGCTCCGTGTTCTCCGACTACATCCGTGCCTCCCAGTGCCTGTACGGGTCGGTGGCGAGCGCTTCGGACCGGCCGGCGGAGAGAGCGCTGGGTCAGGCGGTGCTGGAGACGCTCCGGGAGGCGCTGGAGGCGGCGGATGGGGACGACGTGGGCCGGTACTTGGAGGCCAGTGCCAAGATCTCGCCTGGTAAAGTGGCGAAGGCCATGGCGGAGGCTCATCCCGGGAACCAGCAGGATAATCCCGTCATGGACGCGCAGGAGTTCGAAGACGCCGCCGCCGCGCTGTTCATCACTCGAGTGCGAATGGTGACCTGAGGGGGGAAAAAAGTAGATCTAAATCAAGACACATTTACTGGAGATGCATAATGACTGAATTTCTGAAATGAAGTGAGTTTGTGCTTAAAACAAGAACAAATATCCAAACATTCTAAAAAATCAAGACCTAGATGCCAACAGAGTGTCGGCCAGGATCCGGTCCACATCCTGTATGTGAGGATTCAATGCGTACCAGATGTGGACCGGATCTGGGATGCATTTACTGGAGAAGCAAAATGACTGATGTTGAACAAACATCGGACACATTTTTACGACTATATACAGACACTTTTCATCATCAAATAAAATTCCTTATACATATCCACAAGTTTCCGAGGGGCGCTCCTGTAAAAAATAAAGTGGGTGAAACTTCCGGCGAGGCGGCGGAAGTAGCATTCCAATGGTATTTTGTGTGTCAGTTAGCGAAGAGGCTAGCTGTGTTTCGGAGAATTATTTTACTATTTAAAGACGCAAATCTTTATGAGAGATGTCGTTACGGAGCTCAGGGACAACATGTGCTGTTCGCGGTTGTATGTATAACCGGACTAAACTAATTCAGTGGCTTAAACGTGATTGTTTTGAACATAAGCCGAAAACGAAATCAGAGTGATCCTGCCAACGACTGTAGTTTCCATCACCTCCCAAAAGACGGCGAATCTTCCTGTGTACATTTGTTTAAATTCTTAATATTAGGGATGTGAATTTCTGCCAAAAATGGCATTCGAAAATCGAGGAGCAAAAGTCGATTATCGTTCGAAAATCGTAGAAAAATAAACAAAACAAAAAACGCACTCACATAATGACAGAAAGAGAGGCTAATTCCATCTTTAGCGATTTATTAATTGAACAAGTGACATGTTTTCGTCATTTTTTTTACACAGAAGAATAATTGGAAGAAGAAAAAAACTAAAAGCACAATAAACGATTTTGCATCGACAAACCAGATGCTCCCCAGACAGCAAACTGACATTGAATCAACGTGGAAACGACGTCTCTCATGACATCGAAACAACGTTGATTTTGCTCATCGAATTAACGTTTAACCAACGTCAGACGCGGCATTCTTCAAAGCTAAATGAAAATCGAAAATTGGTTTGCTTTCATAACGTTGAAACAACGCGTTGATTTCAAGTTGATTTTCCGTTAGTTTTGAAAGAATGACGCGTCTGACGTTGGTTCAACGTTAATTCGATGAGCAAAACAATGTCAGATCAACGTTGTTTCGATGTCATATTTCCACGTTGATTCAATGTCAGTTTGCTATCTGGGTTGCTAGATCAAAAAATATAATGATTGGCTGTTCGCTACTGATGTTACAGCTAAACTCAGGATCAAAGCCTGTGTTGACAGAATATCAAATGTGCCAGTTAATGTATTCAAGTTGCACGTTCATTATAATTTTGAATAAACTCCAAAGCACATCAATGACTAAGTGTGTATTTTTTATTTTAATTGTTTGTCAGCTGTCTGTCACCATGCCTTGATGAGTATTGATTATTAATAATGTTATTATAATACTCCCAATCAACTACTGCGGAGGGTAAAGGTACTGTTATTTCACCCTTTTGAATTTCGTTGAGGTTGTGTTCCCACATCGTTAGCTAGTTTGGATCGCTATAACTTGAATGACTGTCAACTGTTGAATGAACGAGTGTCAAGCATGTCAAATCGCGCTTTGTTTACTTCGAACCGGAAGTCGCGCCCACTTTTGATGCAAGGCCTCATGGGGCGTAGGAAACTTGTGGATATAATCCAGTAGAAGACTTTACACATCAGTTGCACCGGCAGGTGAAGAATATCAGCATGTTGATCGAGCACCATGTTGCTTGTTGTTTTGGTGTTTATTTAACAAAGAAATACAGTTGCATGAACAGTTTGCAGATTGACATCAAAGTGAACTCATGATTGCACCCTATTGATGGCTTAAGTCTAATTTTAGTGCGGGTAACCTTGATTCAGGAAGTGTTGCAGTTTCAGTACCCAGATCAGTAGATCAAACCCATTTTATTTCTGCATTTGTGGTATTTGCATGTGAAACATTACATTTTCACTTAGAGCAAACGTAAGGATGAATGGACGTTTATTAAAGCATGCACTGACGAATTGTTCACACAATAACACCAGAAACATGAATAAAGAAAGTGACTGTAAATTTGCACAGAATAATAATGTTCATTGTTGTTTTATTTGTGATGGATGGAGTATAATACTAGAGTATTAGTTTAACACTATGTTATCATATATACAGTGATGTGAATAAGTTTGGACACCCATGCTAAAGTTGCCTAAAAAGAGGAATAAAAAATCATCTTTTGGATATTGAACTTAATGCCTTAAATAGAAAAGTGAGGAAAACTCCAACCTTTAAGGCCAAGGGAACTTTATCAGGATGCATATTATCCTGGATCCATGAAATAACTGGCTTTTAAAAATAAAAATCTGCCTGACTCTATGGGAATTTAACCCTGACTTATGCACCCTGTATTTTAAGGAAAAACATTTATTTATTTATGATACATTATTCATTCACAAAGAAAATTGGTGTCCTTAAAGGTTGGAGTTTTCCTTATTTTTCTAATTAAGGCATTAAGATCAATATCCAAAAGAAGATTTTTTATTCCTCTTTTTAGGCAACTTTAGCATGGGGGTCCAAACTTATTCACATCACTGTATATAGATCAGCTTAATAAAATCATCCACAGATTGGAGACTTTTAAAAAAAATTACATGTAAAATGCTGCATGTTTAGAGGTACACGAACATTTTTTTGTTCGAAATTAACACAATTTAAATAATGAGTCAAATACATCATTACACCTTTTATAAGTAGAGCTATATTTTAGACCTGAAGCATAGTTTCCGCAGGAATATTCAAGAGGTAGTCCTTCTTTCTTTTTTTTTTCTTTTTTACTAATGGTTCATTACACATGATATTATCATCTTCCTAATTAGAGTAAAACGTTACAAAATGAATTTGCGAATGTCTCCGTATTCCGTGGGTCTTTCTTTTGCTTTAATGAACGAGTCACATGATCAAGGACACTCATTTGATTGGTCACAAAGAAGTAGTGCAGAAAATTAAAAATAATGTCCTTTTCTATCACAATGTTTCTTTGTTTTACAACTTTGAGAAACCTAAGGCCATTTGATTATTTTTAATCTGGGTGATTTTCGCTTAGATGTGACCTTTTTGCTCTTCACACAGTTTAATCGAGCAGATATGAGAAAGTCGCAACCGTTTAAAACATGTGAAGAGACATTTGACTGATTCCAGCTCACACTTAGAAGTAGATGAGACTGAGTATGTGTGTCAATAATTCAACAGGGTGTGTGTGTGTCGTTTGTGTGAGTTAATACACATGACAACAGTGACTCGAGTCTCTGCCGCGCTTAAAGGGACAGTACACCTAAAAATGAGCAACTGCCAGGGATTATGTATTATTGTACAAAACCCAGAAACGAGTTAGCATTTTATCATATCTGGTCCTGAAGTGAACGGGTTTTTGGTTAAAGTCCCCCTGTAGTCAATAATTTTATTTTTAATTACATATTTAAACGTTTTTTTCCCCTTCATGCCTTAGAAATATCTTGAATGTAACTCGACACCCTCGTCTCATTTAGTATTCACGGTTCTATGAATATGCAAATGAGCTCCGCCTCCACTCACTCACTCAGGCAGCTCAGAGATCCATCCATCCACTTATTTTGTCTTAAAACGTATATTAAACACACCACATACACACATAAACAACATTAAATGCTGGATTTTCAGCACAAGGGGACTTAAAATGCCCGAAATAAGGTCTGTGGTGAACAAGCTCCTTAAAGTTGTGTTCACACGTGAAGATTATCACTATAAACAAAACACGTTAGTATCATAAACGTTTGTCGGTCACTGAGCTTATTTTCTACAATAATCCAAAAGTGTGCATATTTTGATATGCAAGTGATTATTATTATGTTTATTTATTACAATATGACTGGCGATAATAATACATTTTAAAAAACCTAGCAAAAGGCACTTCCTTAATGACATCATCCTCCAGGAAGTGACATCATTCATGGGGGAATCAGAAGCACAAACTTCAGTAAGTGTTGTCATTTGATCTGTTTAATTTTGTGTTTGTGTTGCTCTAAAAATATCCATCCAGTTTGATTCAATTACACAAATCATTTTAATGCAACATTTGGTTTTAAACATGAAAGTGAAGCCCTTTCCTTGAGTCCTCATGTGGGCTCATCAGAGCACTTGCATATTTCATTTAAATATCCTAAAATAAGCAAAGATAAGACATGCATTGATACATGAGATATCAGTCATATTTGAGGTCTCTTAATTTTCTGAAAATAGTTGTTTCTTCACCTCTTGTGAGCTTTTCTTAGTCCTTCTCATTAGATCTTGATAATGAGTCACATGTTGCATTCATAAAATGACTCATTTATAGTATTTAACATCTAAACATTATTAAATCAAGATACATTTACTTGACTAGAAGCAAAATGACTGAAGATATTAAGTCTTGTTTAGTGAAAATATTATCAAAATGAAGTGAGTTTGTGCTTAAAACAAGAACATCAGTCAGAAAAAGTCTTAATTCAAAGGAAAAACAGGATTTGTTTTTCTGACCACATTGGCAGATATTTATATCAAGATTTCCTTGAATTGGACTTTTTTTTTCACTGTTAGTAGTTAAAATCAGTATAAAAACAAAAGCACTGGTATCTTTTAAAAGGGATTTATTAACAAAAAATAAGATTGAAATTATGGACATTTATAAATAATGAAATCTAAATTATAGAAGGAATCATTGCATTTGCATGAAAGAAAAATCAAAAGCTTAAAACATTCATAAATCTCACATTCATGCTCTTTTAAAGTTTGTATACTAGTTTCACCACTTAATGGAAAGTTACAGGCACGAAGGGTTAAAATGAAAGGAAAGCAACTCCTCATATTTCTTTGTGACAATATAATGATTAAATCAAGATTAATTAAATCTGCTACCGTCACACACATTGAATGCAATGATGTTTAAACACATGTGAAGTCAAATGTCACCACAAAATCAGAAGAAAAAAATAAGGAGTTCCATGCATCAAGTAATAAAGCCTACATTTAGGCTTTTGCATTGAAAAAAAAATTGCATTTATTAAATTATTAAATTGTGTTGTGCATTTGTAAAGTAGTTTATGTTGATGGTGTCTGACAGGATCTGACAGACTGCATTATTGTAAAGAAAATTAGATTTATGGGAAGTATTTCCTGGGTAAATGCAGTTATGGTCATAAAAATTATTTAATTTTTCATTTAATTAACATTTTTCTCATGGTTTTGTGGTAAATTCAGACCGCTATACACATTCGGCTTGCTTTTTTGTGAAAGGCTTCAGTACTTTTGGGAGAGAACAAAAATATATATTTTATGTGCACTTTAGGTGAAGCTACATAACGCAAGCATGACTACAACAAAAACTACAAACACACTTATTAAAGGCAATAAAGGTGCAGAAATCCCAGTTAACATAGACCGTGATATTAGGAAGAAACTTTTATTGCAACTGGCTCAAACTCAGCAGACATTCATTACAGTAATATAACGATTATAGAGGTCAGAATGGACAGTGACTGATACTGGCAGACTGTAAAAGAGGAAAAACAAACAATTAAACAAGCATAAACGGGAAACAGCAGAGAAACCCGTGGAAGCTTGTTTCCGCCACTGATTAAAATAATAATAATAATAATTGCGACTTTTTTTTTTTCTCGCAATTGTGAGAATTGTGAGAAATAAAGTCGCAATTGCAAGATATGAAGTCAGAATTGTGAGAAATAAAGTCGCAATTGTAAGATATAAAGTCGCAATTGTGAGAAATTAAGTCGCAATTGCGAGATATAATGTCGCAATTCTACGAAATAGTCACAATTCTAAGAAATAGTTGCAATTGCGAGAAATAGTTGCAATTGCGAGATATAATGTCGCAATTCTAAGAAATAAAGTTGCAATTGCGAGATAAGAAGTCAGAATTGTACGAAATAAAGTCGCAATTGTGAGAAATTAAGTCGCAATTGCGAGATATAATGTCGCAATTCTACGAAATAGTCACAATTCTAAGAAATAGTTGCAATTGCGAGAAATAGTTGCAATTGCGAGATATAATGTCGCAATTCTAAGAAATAAAGTTGCAATTGCGAGATATGAAGTCAGAATTGTAAGAAATAAAACCGCAATTGTGAGAAATTAAGTCGCAATTGCGAGATATAATGTCGCAATTCTAAGAAAGTCAAAATTCTAAGAAATAAAGTTGCAATTTGCAAGAAATAAAGTTGCAATTGCGAGATGTAATGTCGCAATTCTAAGAAAGTCAAAATTCTAAGAAATAAAGTTGCAATTGCAAGAAATAAAGTTGCAATTGCGAGATATAATGTCGCAATTCTAAGAAAGTCAAAATTCTAAGAAATAAAGTTGCAATTGCAAGAAATAAAGTTGCAATTGCGAGATATAATGTCGCAATTCTAAGAAAGTCAAAATTCTAAGAAATAAAGTTGCAATTGCAAGAAATAAAGTTGCAATTGCGAGATATAATGTCGCAATTCTAAGAAAGTCAAAATTCTAAGAAATAAAGTTGCAATTTGCAAGAAATAAAGTTGCAATTGCGAGATATAATGTCGCAATTCTAAGAAAGTCAAAATTCTAAGAAATAAAGTTGCAATTTGCAAGAAATAAAGTTGCAATTGCGAGATATAATGTCGCAATTCTAAGAAAGTCAAAATTCTAAGAATAAAGTTGCAATTGCAAGAAATAAAGTTGCAATTGCGAGATATAATGTCGCAATTCTAAGAAAGTCAAAATTCTAAGAAATAAAGTTGCAATTGCAAGAAATAAAGTTGCAATTGCGAGATATAATGTCGCAATTCTAAGAAAGTCAAAATTCTAAGAAATAAAGTTGCAATTGTGAGAAATTAAGTCGCAATTGCGAGATATAATGTCGCAATTCTAAGAAAGTCAAAATTCTAAGAAATAAAGTTGCAATTTGCAAGAAATAAAGTTGCAATTGCGAGATATAATGTCGCAATTCTAAGAAAGTCAAAATTCTAAGAAATAAAGTTGCAATTGCAAGAAATAAAGTTGCAATTGCGAGATATAATGTCGCAATTCTAAGAAATAAAGTCGCAATTGTGAGAAATAGAATGCGAGAAAAAAAAACTGACTGCGAGAAAAAAATTGCACAATTGAGACTTTTTTCCTTACAATTGCAAGTTTACATCTCGCAACTCTGACATTATAACATAATTGCAAGTTTATATCTCGAAATTATGACATCCTTTCTCAGAATTGTGAGATATAAACTCGCAATTGCGAGTTATCAGGCCAATTCTAAGGAAAAAAAGACTAACAGAATAGTTTAAATCTCGCAATTCTGACTTTATAACATGCAATTGTGACTTTATATCAATCAATTGTGACTATATCAATCAATTCTGACTTTATATCTCGCAATTAGCTTTTTTTTTATTTTTCACTCTGTGGCGGAAACAAGCTTCCATAGAGACCCGATGATTGCATGTGAAACTCGTGTGTTCATGTGGAAGGCGAAGGCAGAGGAAGAGCACTGTTGACCTGGAAGCGCGTTTCATCCGATATCCCATACTGCTCTAGCGGATCCTGCGGGAAAGCACACGTTACAACAAAGCATCCTCAATATTATGTGGTAGAGCTGCATGATTAATCGTTAAAAGATGGAGATCTCCGTTAAAACACCCAAGAAAAAGCTTCTGTATTATTATTTCTTCATTATCACAGACGTACTGGAATAAATAAGTATAGCTAGGATATAAACACTGATGTCTACAGTAGTGATCAAAATAAAGTAAATCACAGTTTGAAAGTAGCTTGATGCTTTAAATAAAGATCGTATCGATTTCATCGTTACACCAGTAGGTGGTGACAAGTGTTAAATATGTTTGTCATTGAATCTTTAATTCATGAGATTTGTTAAAAAAAAAAAAACGCTGATTCATTCGGTAATTAGACAAGAAGGATTTATGAGTGAGTCATTGATTCATTTACTCGAGAGATTCGTTCAAAAACGCTGATTCATCCGGTAATTAAAAAAGTGAAGGATTTATGAGTGAGTCATTGAATCATTAATTCAAAAGAATTGTTTAAAAACACTGATTCAACTGGTAATGAAACAAGTGAAGGATTTATGAGTGAGTCATTGAATCATTCACTCAAGAGATTCGTTCAAAAACGCTGATTCATCCGGTAATTAAACAAGTGAAACATTTATGAGTGAGTAATTGAATCACTCATTAAAAAGATTCATTCAAAAACGCTGATTCGTCTAGTTATGAAATAAGTGAAGGATTTATGAGTGAGTCATTGAATCATTCACTCAAGAGATTTGTTCAAAAACGCTGATTCATCCGGTAATTAAACAAGTGAAAGATTTATGAGTGAGACATTGAATCATTCATTGAAAAGATTAGTTCAAAAACGCTGATTCATCCGGTAATTAAACAAGTGAAACATTTATGAGTGAGTCATTGAATCATTCATTGAAAAGATTCGTTCAAAAACGCTGATTCATCAGGTAATTAAACAAGCAAACGATTTATGAGTGAGTCATTGAATCATTAATTCAAAAGATTCGTTCAAAAACGCAGATTCATCTGGTTATTCATTCAAATGATTTTTAAAAAATGTATTCAAATATTTTGTTCAATAGACTGAACATTTTGTCAGATGCTCAAGTAAATAACATGTTATTTTGTCTAGTTGTGTGTTCAGAATCACGATCACTGTTTTAAACACGTAAATCGTGCAGCTCTAATATGTGGTATATGATTATGATTATAACCAATCAAGGAGGTTTTTGTTGCATTAATTAATATCGATTCCCTCACCTTTCCAGTCAATCGGTGGATTTCTGTGCGGTAGTGGATCAGGTTCTTGCGCATGAATTCATAACTGAGAGAGAGAAGCAGATTACGGTTATAAAACATGAAACGCAGAGGATGATGGGTAATGTCAGCGTCACACACCTGGCTTTAACGATGGCGTCGATCCATTCAACACACTGTTCCTGAGAATCGCATTCAAACAGATACTTCCTCTCGGCCTCGTCCAGGAACACTGGAAAACAAGTGAGTGAGGTCACGTTTATGTTTTTATTTTATTTTGTCCATGTTCATCTTTGTTGGTCCAAGTTTGATCATGAGAAGCTCCTGTCCTGAAACGCCTCCATTGTATCTCGAGTTTCTCCCGGAACGAACACGTCTCAATATTCCTCATTATAATAATTAATGCGCATAATAAAGGGGCGGGGCCTGGTTGAGTTAGTTAGTAGTGTGTTAAACTGGCGGTTATGGAAAGGGGCGGGAAATTTCCCAAACGCACTCGAAGCGCTCGACCAATCACAACACACCGCTCCAGCCGACCAATCAGAGCACAGTGTGCTTTCAGGAGGAGGGGCTTCATAGAGACAGGAAGTAAACAGAGCGTTACTGACAGACTGGGAAGAGAGGAGCCGCAACACTGGAGAATATGAGGAGAATAATCAACATTCAAGCAGGAAAACATGAAAACAAGAAAGTTTTCTTTAAAGAGTCGAAAAAGGACGAGCATCAGCCCTTTTAGATTAAAAGCACAATGTGTGAATCTTCGACTCTTCTTACCAATAGAGAAAGCATGATCGTCTTCTCTCTCGACGCGACACTGTTCCAGCAGCAGAGCGCCGATTGGCTGAAACACAAGCACACTCGAATGAACGTGACCGTGACGGCGTTGAGATTCAGATCAGACGCTCAAACCGCACTCACCTCGTCCTCGTCCGTCCGGAAGTAAAACAGGAAATTAACGATCAGTTTCACCAGACGCCTCTTCACAACTGTGGCGTGAAACAGAGAATTAGGTCAAGTGAGGCACAGTCGTAATCTTACATTAAATTGATTCTTTAGATCATGATTAGTCAATATAGTGCATGGTTTTTATATTTTTATGTAATCAAATTGGCAACAACCAATGGGAGCACACGTAGTGGATGTCACATGATCCGCTTTTTTTTGACTCTCTAATGACCAAAAGCTATTAAATTCCTGTCAGATTTTTTTATTGTATCGCGTAGAAACGCAATCGTTAATCATTAAGCTACAAGGCGGTCTAGTTTTGTCGTATCGCAACAGGTTAAAATATTCTAAGCATTGTAGTTTTGTTGCATTCTGACATCTTTGTGGATAATTACGAGAAAGTTCTAGTTGTTGCGTAACCTGCTGGCATCATGAGAGCTTCGTTATAAATTTCATTTTCAATGTTGCCAATTTTAAAGTGATGAATTGAAACTAAAAGTTAGTTAATTCGGCAACAATCAATAGAAGTTTGGAGGTCATGTGACTCGCCAAATGCTCCAATTGGAACACCAACTAACATCCCAGACAGCAAACTGACATTGAATCAACGTGGAAACGACGTCTCTCATGACATTGAAACAACGTTGATTTTGCTCATCGAATTAACGTTGAACCAACGTCAGACGCGGCATTCTTCAAAGCTAAATGAAAAACGAAAATGGGTTTGCTTTCATAACATTGAAACAACGCGTTGATTTCAAGTTGATTTTCCGTTAGTTTTGAAAGAATGACGCGCCTGACGTTGGTTCAACGTTAATTCGATGAGCAAAACAATGTCGGATCAACGTTGTTTCGATGTCATATTTCCACGTTGATTCAATGTCAGTTTGCTATCTGGGATTAAATCGCTGTCCGATTAAGAACAATAACTAAATATAACGTTAACTATATTAGCGCCCTCACAAGCGGACGATAAGTTTTGTTGACTCTGTAAAGTCGGGTGTTTTCTAATTAGATGTAAATATTTTTCTCGCGTTCATCAGATTACAATAGAGATTACATAACAATTGAACGGCGAAAAGTTGAACACGGATCAATTTTATGCAAATGAGCAGCAACTACCACCTATCAGAGTGCACCTACTAAGGTCATGTGACTCGCAGCTGGCGTACGCACAAGTAACTACAAGCAATATAAGCTGTACTATGAATACTATACTACTTTAATTACTGCTGCCATATCTTTACAAGAAAGAAATACGAGTAGTACGCGCCACAATGCTATTTCGAAACACGACATTGATCGTAAAGGGGACAGTCTTCTAGTTCTGTCTAGTTTTCTCGCGTCTTCTGCTTCTGGCGTAGAAAAAGATGGTTATACTTATACATCTTTATGATAGCAGATCATGGCTCTTACCGTCTCCTTTCTTCGGGCCTCTCATGCCCAGCTCGGCCGCTCTCTCTGACGGCTGGCGGCTCAGGAACACCAGCTCCTTCTCATTGAATCGCATTTTTAGCTCTTTGACAGCAGTTTCGTCTCATAAAAGCGCTTTTAAGGACTTTAAACAGATCTGATAATTCTCATCCGGACTGTCAGTCATACTTCTGTAGCTCTTCTGACTCTGCGAATGAACTGAAACAAGCGATAATGTCTTCTGTCTGATACTAAACATACACACATAGCCATAGATATACCTACATAGAATCTAAACTCAACTTCTACAGAGACGTCGGCGCGCCCGCCATCTTGGAATGGTCCCTCAGAGGTAGAATTAATGATATTAGGTTTTTTTTTTTTTCAGTTTTAAATGTTTTATTAATTCTTTTTTAGACTATAGCTATGACTACGAATTTTTTAGTAGATCTCTGTTTACTGTATCTTGAATGAAAATGTACTGATTTACCTTGAGTTTCTTATCCTGTCTTTTTTTGTTTTGTTTTTGTGATGCATGCATTCCCTGCGATCTTTGTTCAATTAAAAAAAGTCAATCATACCACAACTTTGCGTAGCGTATTGTTGTGAAACCATCGAGATTTAAATTCCTGAAAAAATGGGATAACCGTTCATGTTTGACTTGTGTTTTATATGCATTGACTTAACAGGTTTTTATTCAATGTTCACTTTTTAATGTCATGTTAGTTGACCCTTTTATCTTGTATTGTGTTAGTTTAGCAAAATCTTCTACTGAAGTCTATTTAAAAATGAATCGATGCTTCTTGTCTAACTGGTTGCAGACACAGTCAACTTGCTCGAGTGTTCACTGGCCGATGTTTTGATCGTTCCAATATGGCGGACGACCCAACAGCACGAATAGGAGTTCTATGTGTATATTTCTATGCACACAACCATTCGCTGGAGGAGCTGAACACATGTAGCCGACAGAGGGCGCTGCTTTACCACTTAAAACGTCTGTACACAAATAAAGGGCACGTTTCGAAATGTATTTAAAATAACAATGATAGTAATCACAAACCCAATTTCATGTTAATTAAAATATTTGATTTTGCTGTTTTAAGTACACATTTTCTTCTTCTAGACTTAGCGCAATCACGGTCCTTTTCTAAAGAAAAACAGTCACTTGTATTGTGCCTTTATCAATAAAGTTGTGCGTGTCAAAATAACAGGAACAGGAAGTGGATCAGTCGTCGCGCATGCGCATTACAACAGCGACGGCGGCAAGCGTGATCTGGACGTTGGGTAAACATTTTAAAAATGTGTTTTTTGAAACAAAATGATGCTTATTTTCGCGTAAAAACACAAAACTAAACTCGTTCTTTTAATAAGCTTTACGCGTTTGTTATTGTTCATTGAAAGTGCAGCTTTGAAGTCAGTACATTTCGTTCCAGCTCTTATACACGCTTATCTTACTATTGTCTAATACATCATTATATTCATGTATGCTTCGTTATATTCTAATTTAATTGATAAGTTAAACGATACACTCAACCGTAAATGGGATCATTCTGTTGCGTTTTATTAGTTGTATCCCATTCTGATGTGTTAGTCAAGGTTTCTTGCTTTAAATACAATCTCTCAGAATACAATCTCTCAGACCTTTGCAATGTAAGTTAAAAACCTGTAACCTTCAGACTATTACATGTAAGTCGAAAATAATCATAAAGATTTTATTATTGGCTACATCGCGATAATTTACTGAAATGGGGTTACAAACAATCCCCATTTCAGTAAATTATCGCGTATGAATTAGTCGTTTATTAATGTACTTTGTTTAATAAGTACGCTATATATAATATAGTAATTATGGTTAGTGTAATAACAGGAAACCTTTCGATAGTGTAAAAAAATAGATATAATTCACATTTATTCAAAACATTTAATTGTTGCTGAATATCATGAACAAAAATCAAGTAAACACTGTGAAATTAAATAAAAATGATCAATCGCACAACTGAAAAATATAAATGAAATAGTGTTTTAAGATTTTCAGGTACAGAAACTAATCAAATGTAGAATAACACTGCACTTTAAAACATACATCACAAACAAGTTGAATTTTCTCTGTTTTGTTATATTGACTTTATTATTATTATTATTATTTATAGTGTTACACATGCGTTTCATTTCTCAACTGTTTACGTTCACTTATGACATAACCGACTGTGTTTACAAGGATATTTTGACATTTTTCTGTGTGTTTTTCTGCTCAAGTCTTCTTGTGCTTGAATGGATTAACATCATATTAAATACACAAACTAGTATGTCATCCGGGGACTTTTCGCCTTTATTGAATGCTAGCGTGCTGTTTTTTGCTACTGTATACAGTCAAAGAAAAATGTACTCGGACATCGACATTTTCTCACATTATCACATTTTATTCGCTATAGTTTAGAAAATGCTTATTTAATATAAGCAGAATCAGTGGATATTTGATTGGTTTTATCCGTCCTTCTGTTCGGCTATCACGTATGAATTATGTTGAATATCTGTTAAATTTAACTACACAATTAGATAGTACCAGTTTAGTGTGTGTGTAAAAAGAGCATTAGCGATTACAGAAAACACACTTTAGCAAAACATCATCAGCTCAAAGTGGAGGAATAATATTTGTAATGTTATTAATGCATTTGTTGTTGTTGTTGCACAGCTGTGTGAGGATCTGCCATCATGGATTTCCAGCACAGAGCCGGAGGGAAGACGGGCAGCGGCGGCGTCGCCTCGTCGTCCGAGAGCAACCGCGACCGGCGTGAGCGACTTCGACAGCTCGCGCTCGAGACCATCGACATCAACAAAGACCCGTACTTCATGAAGAACCACCTGGGCTCTTACGAGTGTAAACTGTGTCTCACACTTCACAATAACGAGGTATGATAATGAGGAGCATTAATAAACACGGAGGTTTACAAATACTCCGTTACCTTACTTAAAGGGACAGTGCACCCAAACAGTAATGACTCTCCCTCAATGTTGTTCAACCCCGTAAGACTGTCGTTCATCTTCAGAACACAAATGAAGATATTTGTGATTAAATCTGAGAGCTGGATCACTCCTCCATAGGCTTCTAAGGGATTGAAACTTGCCGGCCCAGAAAAGTTATTAAAGACATCGTTAAAATAGTCAGCGGCTCAATCTTAAGATTATCAAGCGACGAGAATACTTTCTGTGCGCAAAAACAGGGTGGCCACGGGTCATTAAAAAGTCTTAAATCAATGCTTGCGATTCGATTTCGATTCAATATTGATTATTTTGGATATCAGTTACAATAAATGGCAAATTTTATCAAGGGAATCAAATCTCTGAACTAATGCTGTAAACTATGGGA
The DNA here is from genome assembly GCF_016745375.1 of Pimephales promelas. The sequence continues at coordinate 821,088 of NW_024121943.1, read as the reverse complement.
GTCTAGGCTTCATTAGCCTAATATGAAGGTAATAATGAACTGTTTTGTAGCTATACAAACACTTAAATTACACTTTTATTTATTTTTATGATAAGAAGATTATATGAAATATAAACATTTAAATGGTGGCTGTCATAAAAACTTGCCAGATTTATTCAAATATGCATTAAATATTGAAGAACATTAAGATTATAATGCATATGTAATATGGTGTATATATTTAACAAAATGCTCCTCTCTAGAGTTATTTTTTCTCGCTGATTAACGAGTTTATGTGGGTTTTCTGAGTTAAATATGACGATACAGTGATTACAAGCTGTTTAACTGACGTCTTTCCACGGTTGAAACGCTGATTGAGTGAATCAATGTGACATGATCCGGATTTGGATAAGTTGTACTGTATCTTTAACACACTTTCAGATGCTCATTCATGTTTATTTGGCGCTGTGACTGGTATTATTAAGCCGGAAGAGAGATCAGCGCTGCTGCTTCTCCAGAGCGATCTCACGCCACAGCGACAAAACACTATTCATGTTTTTGAATTTCTAAAGAAAATGGAAGTAATTTGAAAATTGAGACTTTGTTTCATATCAATAGTAACAAAGGACAAAGATTATTGCGATTTTTTTTTTTTGGATGCGCGCAGCCGCAATACAATTTCCCATTCATTCAAATGAAACAGGATGACTAATCGATCCTTGAGATTTAAAAATCGATATCAGTTCGTAAAAATGAGAATCGACTAATATCGAGAAATCGATATTTATTACCCAGCCCTAGTTTTCATTTCTTGTCCTCAAAACAGGGCACTAATCTGTTTATTTATATATGTTTGTAGTATTATTTTATACGGAAATTACTAGTTTTTAATTAACAAACTAATTATATGAAACTATTATCAGTACACTATAAGTAAACTGGTTCTATGCCTTTATTAGTAAATTAAATCTAAGCCTTTTTTAATATACTTTATTATTTTTAAGACATTTATGGAAATGCCTTCTATATTTCTTTTCACTCCACAGGCGATCGCACGTACGCAATTGACAATTGGTTATTGTCATTTCACCATATTTTTGAACAGACAGTGTGATTACTTGGAAATATTACTGTATATTTTCAGTTTTAATTTATATTTTCATCGTGAGTTTGGTCTTAAATTTAATTTAGAAGTGGTATTAAAAAGTCTTAAATTTAAATAGTTTATACCAGTAGCCACCCTGAAAAAACAAAAATAACGACTTTATTCAACTCTTCATTTCCTTCTCTGTGGGCCTCGAGTGAGTTCTCGTAGTGTAACAGCTAGGGCTGTAGTCAACCAAAGAAATCCTTCGTCGACCAAAGTCTTGTCCTGCGCAACGATTAGTCGACTAAAAAAAAAAAAAAAAAACGTGATGTTTTGATTCAACATTTTTTAAACAATTGTCATTGAACATTTACAAAACAAGAACGAAAAAACATCACAAATAAATAAAACTATAATATTAATACAATTCTTTGAAAATTAAGTGATTTTTTTAACTGCAAAAAGTGAAGAGCTCTGTCCTAGGTCCAATCGCACACCTGACCACACCACACGCTGCAAAAAATATAACTGCAATCTGCCACATAATGAAAAATCCCAACAAAAGCTCTCGTTTATAATATACAGGCTTTATATTCTTCTTTACTTTCAAAGCTATGGGTTAACTTTCGTCCTGACGATCAAGGCGTTTTAAACAACACACATAAAACCCAAATAACTTAAAAACAATCCTAATAATAGGCTGTAGGACCGCGTATAGGTTTATTTTCGTTTTGTTGCATTATTTAGGCTGTTTTCAAATGCGTCAAGTGTACAAATAAAAAGGAAAACATTAAGAAATCAGCATGATATAGCCGTTAAACGGCTGCTCACGTCTTTTGCGCGCTCAAGTTCGATTTCCAATGTAGGCGCGCGACTTGCGCACTCATAATGGAGCAACACGATCGCCTCCCTCCACAGTCTTGTCGTCTTTGTTTTAAAATGCAGCGTAATGAATACAGCATCCCTTACCGAGCGCGAGCAGCAGCGCAGCCGGCCACAGGTGCGGTTCCCGAGTGTATTATGTGTGTGCGCTAAACTGTGGCGCAGTTACAAAAATAGCCTAAATTAAAGCATTTTAAAGTTGGGGACAAAACATCGGCTAATTATATTTAGAATATAGTAATAAATAACTGCTTATAAATGAATAAATATCAAGGAGTAAATCATTGAAAAATTCTTTCTATTGGTAAAAAAAAAAAAAAAAATGCAACTGGTCGACCAATAAGAATGTCAGTCGACCATGACAGGATCAAACGATTAGTCGACTAAACGACTAAAGTTGACAGCCCTAGTAACAGCGCAGCACTTCTGGGTCACGCGTCACACGCAGGCTCACTCACTATTGGCCGATGCTGTGTGTGATGCGTACTCTCATTCCCAACATGGGTGTTTCTTTTATTTTTATTCCTACCATTACCTCTTCGCATCTCTATTTATTCAATAATATACGTTTGACCCCTCTGTAAACATGAATGTTTCGTTCACACTGAAGTGTGTTTGTGATTGTTCTCTTGTAGGGAAGTTACCTCGCTCACACACAGGGCAAGAAGCATCAGTCTAACCTGTAAGTGCAACACACACACACACACACGATTATCATCAGGATGATGAGCGGGAACTTATCTGTGCTCTTCATTTTCAGCGCGAGACGAGCCGCTAAAGAAGCGAAGGAGGCTCCGGCTCAACCGGCTCCTGAGAAGGTCAAGGTCGAGGTGAAGAAGTTTGTGAAGATCGGCAGGCCGGGTTATAAAGGTATGACGTTCAGCCTCATAAAACATAAGTACATTGATTATGATTGATTTCCGTTTAACATTTGCTTTATAGACGTTATTTACACGCACTCTCATCTTATTTGAGGTGGCGCAATATATATCGAAATATCGCAAATGTATATATCGTGATATGCATATCGCAACGGCTGAACACACTTCTTACGCTTCAGTAAAACACTGCTCACTTCCAGAAGCTGGTTATATAATTTTAAAGATAATTTAAATTTATTTTACACACTTTAGGCATTATCATATTGAATATCGCAGTTTTCTTCGATATCCTGCAGCCCTAGTTGCGATCATATTTAACCTGATGCAAACACAAGACTTTAATCAAATGGATGTGATTAAGCGCACAGTTGTTGCAACCAAAATAACAAGAGTGTCTTTTTCTTTTTTTTTTTTTACCCATAGTAACAAAACAAAGGGATCCAGAGGTGGGACAGCAGAGTCTGCTTTTCCAGGTAAATCCTGTGGCCAATCCTAGACTAGCCTTGTGTGTATTCTTCGTGCTACAGTTCATGTATTTCAGTTATTCAACTTAAATGTGAAACTAATATATTTAGTATATATAACTCTATACATATGCATGATTATAATTTTCAGAGGGCTGACATTTCTGTATTTAATTTTTTTTTTAAAAAAAATAATAAATTCATGTAATGTAATTTTCTGAGATTTTGAATTTGGGGGGTTTCACCTGTAAATCTGTCATTATGCTACATCATCACTAAATATTGGATTCGATCTTTTTGTCAGCTTGTTTTCTTTCAATTAGGACTGGTTTTATATTTCGTTTTGGAATAGATCGATCGTAGGACTTATTTATCTGAGCTTATGTACCTGAAAAGCGTTAACTGAGGATAATTTTGTACATTTTACGTATAATATGATAATAAATTGCACTGTTTATCACACTAGTGTGCTTTAATGTTTAACCAGGAAATTTGTTTTGAAATGCTTTTATTTTGTACAAAATGGCACAGTCACACTGTCGAGAATGACCGGCCTACAAAAAAATTGCTTACAAACCTCTCGTTATGCTTCATCAACAAATATTCGATTCAATCTTTTTGTCAGCTTGTTTTCTTTCAATTAAGACTGGTTTTGTATTTATTTTTGGAACGGATAAATTATTTCTACGATTTTTTTTTTTCTCCCCCATTCACTTCCCCAGTCATTTTTGACCAATATAAGCTCAGATCAATGAGGCGTACGATCAATCAGTTTCAAAAATAAATATAAAACCGATCCTACTTGAAAGAAAACAAGTTCTGTTGGGTGCAGTTCACAAACTCACCACTAGATGCCGTTAGAAATTACACACTGCACCTTTAATGTTTTGCTCCTGCAAACCTTTATTGACGGCGTAACCGGGGTCCTTGTTTTCCAGATCGATTACCCAGAGATCGCAGAAGGCATCGGGCCGAGGCATCGCTTCATGTCCGCGTACGAGCAGAGGATCGAGCCTCCGGACCGGCGCTGGCAGTATCTGCTGTTCGCCGCCGAACCGTACGAAACCATCGCATTCAAGGTCTGTCCAGTAAAACATCTGTCATGTGACACGAGCAGGGATTGGGAAACTACAGTAGGGATAAATGGGAAAACTTGCGTTACTTTTTTGAAAAATTAACTTGATATAATTTGTTGTAAATTTAAAAGTTGGGCTTCACGATATTGGATATTGAATAATCAAATGTAAAAATAACACTGCATAGTCTCTTTACTACTGAGGCGTATTGCATTCACTTGAAGAAAAAAAAATGTACTCTGTTTTTCTGAATTAATGAGTTAATTTTTCATGAAAAAAAACAATTTTGCTCTATTTTTCTAAATTAATTTAATTTTTCATGAGAAAAAAGTTTTTGCTCTGTTTTTCTGAATTAATGAGTTAATTTTTCATGGAATTTTTTTTTTGCTCTGAGTTAATTCAGAAAAACAGCAAAAATAAATTTTCTCATGAAAAATTAACTCATTAATTTAGAAAAATAGAGCAAAATTGTTTTTTTTCATGAAAAATTAACTCATTAATTCAGAAAAACAGAGTACATTTTTTTTCTTCAAGTGAATGCAATACGCCTCCGTACTTTACTGTATAAATTATATATAATTAATCTTTGTTAAAGCTAAGAACGTTATTTTCTCTTTGAATTGTGGTGTTTGTTTAAGATTAATGACTCAGACGGCTGCAGGAATATTAGGCTACTGTCACTTTAAGACCGAATGCACTGATCCAATATACTGATACACATCCGTTTCTTCTGTTTACGTTCACGTAAGCGACTGTTTTTGAGGATACTCAGCATTTGGACATTTGTGTGTGTATTTGTCCGTTCAAACGCGCACAGACACGTTTGTTGTTCAATAATTGAGTTCTTTCGCATCTTTTTGCTTTGCTTGAATGGTTTATAATCGCTTGAACTGGCAGGACCTAAAACACGTGCAAACGATAAACTTTCGCTCTATGATGGTTAAAGTAATGCGTTACTTTACTCAGGTTACTTTAAAAAGTAATCTACATACGTGACTCAAGTTACTTGTAATGCGTTCCTCAAACACTGATGTTTAAAATGTCCAAATGCTTTTTTATTTCATTTTTCTGTTTTTTATACTATTAAAAAGTGATCAGATGTAGACCTGAAATACTGATTTGAGTGGTTGTTGTTATTGTTATATTAAGAATAGATAAATAAAAAATAAAAAAATTGAATAACCTATTTTTAAATTTTATGTGTAATTTTGCATGTATATTATGTGAAAGCTTCCGTTAAGGAAATAAAAGTCCATTTTAATGTACAAAGCAATCGTTCTGGCAACAATATAATGTTTTTATGAAAGAAAAAAGTGATACATGAGAGTAACGACAAGATCAGTTATTTCTATTGAATCTTTTCAATAAAAATGTATGTTATTATTTTCTTATTTAGTCTTTAAACGTCTTATTTTGTGTTGAAATAAGCAGCAATGTGTTTAACAAGACACACAAAGGCATTTAAATAATACATTATAATTCATCTAGGTATGTTTTAAAAACAGAATTTAACAGATTTTTTGATTTTATATTTCCAGGTGCCGAGTCGAGAGATCGATAAAGCCGAGACTCGCTTTTGGACGCATTGGAATAGGGAAACGAAACAGGTGATCACAAATCTTTGATCTTTCAGGTTCATTTTTATGTTGTTGTTGTTATTATCCTCATACCAGAGTCCAGAATCTCTTAACCATATTTTATTACATTTTTATGGTTTATGTTCTCGTAGGAAATTATATTACTCGTCAAACACTTTAGAAGAATTTTCCTGCTTGAATGTTGATTATTCTCCTCATATTCTCCATTGTTGCGGCTCCTCTCTTCCCAGTCTGTCAGTAACGCTCTTCACTTCCTGTCTCTATGAAGCCCCTCCTCCTGAAAGCACACCGCGCTCTTGATTGGTCGGCTGGAGCAGTGTGTTGTGATTGGTCGAGCGCTTCGAGTGTGTTTGGGAAATGTCCCGCCCCTTTCAATAACCGCCAGTTTAACACACTACTAACTAACTCAACCAGGCCCCGCCCCTTTATTCTGCGCATTAATTATTATGATGAGGAATATTGAGACGTGTTCGTTCCCAAAAGAAACTCAAGACTTTTTTTTTTTTTTTGACTTTTTACTTGTTACTTGACGTATAGAAACACTCAGAGCTTTTTCATGCTGCACAGAAAAGAACATGGAAAAAAGCATAAAGTACTCTTTAAAATTAAATAATTTTTTTTTTTAGACTCGCCATGAAATTTCTTAGTGTTTGCATGGCGTTAAAACCAGCCAACCCTCTCTATTTGCTGAATACACAAATACTCTTCCAGAAACACTGACACTAGACGTTTCCATGACAGATTAGCGCAAAACTTTTGCTGCGATTTTATTTATTTTTTTATTTTTTCTAAATGTCGACAAATATACGATTGCGAAATGATGGCGTTTCCATTAACCAATGTTATGTAACTAAATCTTAATTTTTTCCTCTCGCGATCAGTCAGTTCAGAAATCATGGTGACGGATGTTTGTAGGTTCATGTATATCACAGCCACCGCACTTGTGACATTATTAATGTAAGGAGGTGTGTGTGTGTGTGTGTGTGTGTGTGTTATCCAAGTATTAATGGCAAGGTTTCTTTGAGGTTTAGAATCCAGTATTCATGTAATTCTTGTTTTATGAGTTTAATAAATAACTGTCCAAACACTCCGTGCCTTCATGTGTCATGTGACTGTAAATGCACAAAAACTGTTTCCATTGCAGTTTTGTGGAATATTTATTTTTTGAATTGCTGAAAAACCTCCTCACGCGAGCGTAAAACTTTTTTGTGATAAATGCGAGTTTTTGCGAAATTGATGGAAATGCGGCTACTGATATAGAGTTTTCATGCTCAAACAACAAACGTGAACATAGAAAACATGTTTTTTTTTAAAAAAAATTTTTTTACTTGTTATCCGCCATGAAATTTCTTCTAAAGTGTTAGCTGGCACGCCGTTAAAACAGCAGAATAGGACCTTTTTTTTTTTTTTGCCAAAAAATATCTTCTAAAGTGTTTCGCACATCGTTAAAACACCAGCCAACCATCTCTATTTCCTAAATGCACCTCCTCTCCTCTTCCAGTTTTTCCTGCAGTTCCACTTTAAGATGGAGAAGGCTCTGGCGGCTCCTCAGGGCCCGTCGGTCGGCGTGAAGCGGCCCCCGTCTCTGATCACAGGCCTCGGCCCGCGGTCCCTCGGCGACTCCATGCCTCCTCCACCCGGCGGGATCCCAGGGATGCCCCCCCTGCCCCCCGGAGCCCCCCACCCGCACCACATGCCCCCGCAGATGCCCCTGCCCCCCCACCTCAGGCCCCCGCTGCCCTCCGACGGCATGCACAACCTCTGAACCCCGTGAACACCAGCGTTTCATGTGCTTAAACCTCAGAATATGTGGTTTTGTACATCTCACTGCTCTTGTCCAATGATTGACTGTCCAAATGTTATTTTTATGGTTTTTTTATTATTATTAAAGTCAACATGAAACAGAAGCTGCACTAGTCTTTTCTTCCTTGTTTTGACGTATTTTCGAGCGAAACGCTTCTCAAACAAGAACAAATGTCACAAAATTACTTGTTTATTTCCGTGGACATGTTTCTAAACCAGCGTTTCTTTTGCTTAACCCTCAAAATATATAGTTTTGCTGAATGTATAGTATGCATAGGATCTGAGACTTGTCCAATGATTGACTGTCCAAGTGTGATTTTTGTTTTTCTTATTATTATTAAAACATCTTTAAAGTTGATATGAAACTAAACTGAATTTGCAGTAGTTTTTTCCCCCTGTTTTGACCAAGCGGCAACCTTCTCTCTCACTGAGTGAGTTATCCTGCAGTTCCTCCACTGGCCGCTAGAGGCGCTGCAGAAGAGAGTCAGTCCCATAGACCCGCATGTTAAAATGCCCAACTTTACAGCAGAAATGTACGGAGGCGTATTGCATTCACTTGAAGAAAAAAAATCTTCTCTGTTTTTCTGAATTAACGAGTTAATTTTTCATGAGAAAAAAAAATTTGCTCCGTTTTTCTGAATTAATGAGTTAATTTTTCATGGAAATTTTTTTTTTGCTCTGTTTTTCTGAATTAATGAGTTAATTTTTCATGAGAAAAAAAGTTTTTGCTCTGTTTTTCTGAATTAACGAAATAATTTTTCACGAGAAAAAAAATTAACGAGTTAATTCAGAAAAACGGAGCAAAAAAAAAAAAAATTCCATGAAAAATTAACTCGTTAATTCAGAAAAACAGAGCAAAAACTTTTTCTCATGAAAAATTAACTCATTAATTCAGAAAAACAGCAAACAAAAAAAAAATTCTCATGAAAAATTAACTCGTTAATTCAGAAAAACAGCAAAAAAATAAAAATTCTCATGAAAAATTAACTCGTTAATTCAGAAAAACAGAGTAGATTTTTTTTCTTCAAGTGAATATTACATATTACACCCAAATATTCTTCATACAGTGACTACCAGTGACATTTATACACATTACAGACACTTTGAGCTGATGATGTTTTGCTGAAGTAAACCTATAATCAAAAGAGCTTTACTAAAAGATAGATTTTTTTGCACGTTTTCTGGCATCGTTACATCACGGCTTTGACACTTTCGCAGGTTTCTTCAGTTTCTTCATCTCCTGCTTTTCTTCCTCTCCCTTCTTCTTGACTTTCATCTGTTTTTCTATCCGTCTCGTCGGCCTCTCCTTACTCTCGTCTTCTCCCCGTCCTCTCGCTCTCCGCTCCGGGAACCGCGCCGCTCTCGTCTTCAGGAGCCGGGGGTCTGGAAGGGCCCGGTGTCTCAGGCTCCTGGAAACTCTCTCACGATTCGCTCTCTTGGATCTGCCAGAGCCTTCGTCATCATCATCAAACCACCAGATCAACATGTGCCATAGGGAAGAGTCCGGCTTAGAAGATCAATCCAGAGGTGAATTATTAATACACATAGATACTGTTCTGTGACATCTATCTTTCTATCTATCTATCTATCTATCTATCTATCTATCTATCTATCTATCTATCTATCTATCTATCTATCTATCTATCTATCTATCTATCTATCTATCTATCTAGCTAGCTAGCTAGCTAGCTAGCAAAATAGTCCATTACAATGTACGACGAGACAAACAATGAAATAATATTACGGTAATATTAACAATGTTCTGAGATCATTTTTACTATATATTAATAATAAATTGAGACTCAAGATGGCGCTAGTTGTATGAAAGAAATAAAAAGGCGCGAGGCTGCGGAGTGATACGGGGACACATGAATGTAGTGCTGGTTGATATATTCAATGTAGTGCGGTTGACCAATCAGAATCAAGTATTCCAGAGACGCAAGGCCAAAAAAAAAAAAACCCAAACGAAACATGAAACATTAAAAAAAAGAAACAAAAGAAAAAAGTGAATAACTTTTAACAGTTATGGCTCTTTGTTATGAAGTTATGAATCCAACGGTTCCTTCATAAAATTATTCCCTGTTGCGAATGTTGTAAAACACCACAGGCCGATGTAAAACACTGTAAACGCAATGGAAACCCAGTCCAAACATATATAAATAATGAGATTTTACAAACAAATTGCAAATGTTTTCATCTAACTTACAAATATGAAATAATGTTTTATTAATTTGTAATCCTAGGCAGGGTTTGGCAAAATTAGTTAAATCGGAAGCAATTATTCTCCTTTTTGTAGGCTATTATAGATTCATAAGTGTTAAAATTCATTAGATTGATTCAAACGAATTGTCATCGTGATTTTGAAATGTTTCGATAACAGTATGACGTCATGAATCGTTAGCGCGACTCTGCGTGTTCGATTCAGGCTTGATTCAAAACAACAGATTCGTTCATTCGTATGTGTTTCGAAAGCGCCCGTTGCTACTTTACACAGAAAACAACACATTATAAGAAACGTTATGATCCAAGCCTGCATCTTTATACCTTTGTATGCCTTGTGGTTTTTTGTTCTTACCTCATGTGGTGTAATTTTCCCTCTTTTAATCAGATTTTGTCTCTCATGTAGTGGCGTGAGCTCTTCCTCCTTCCGGCCTCTGACTGCCTCTGGAGAGGAGAAACACCTGTCAATCATCTTCCGAACATCAGATTTAATGTTTCCAGAAGAGATTTGAGCCCCAGGTGAGATTATTTGGAGCTGTGGTTGATATTAGTATACATTTTTGTTGTTGTTGACATGATTAGTAACCTACACTTGCCGTGTTGGAGAGACTCGATATGAATGAAAACCAGCCATAAAGACCTTCAGACAAGGTTTATAATTATTTATTTTTGTTTTATGAATAAGAAATTTACCAAATGTGTGTCCCTGGGCTACAAAACCAGTCACATGGGGGGTCAACTTTTGATAACTGAGATTTACGTCATCTGAAAGCTGAATAAAATAAGCTTTTGTTAGGACAACTATTTGAAAATCTGGAACCAAAAAAAAAAAACATGAGAAAATCGACTTTAAAGTTGTCCATTTATATTCGTGATTCTGCACAAAAATAAAATATTTGATATATTTACGGTGGGAAATTTACAAAATATCTTTATGAAACATGCTCATTACTTAATGTCCTACTGATTTTCGCCATAAAAGAAAAATTGATAATTTTGACCCATACATGTGTTGTTGGCTATTTCCACACATACACCCGTGCGACTTGTGGCTGGTGTTGCGGTCCAAGGTCACACATGAGTTCACTTGCCGTGTATTTTCTGTAACCCGGAGGTCAGCAGGAGGATGGCTATGGCCACGATCAAACACCTGTTCAGCGTCACTCCTTCCCACGGCGTCTCGATCTGGGCCAGGTTCTGGATGGACAGAGCTTTGCGTAACGACGCTGAACAGAACAACAGAGACATCAACATACACAGATATAGGTACATTTTACAGGTGAAGTTCATTTAACTTAAAAAGTTAAACTAACGTATTATATAGACTCATTACATGCAAAGTGAGATATTTCAAGCCTTTATTTGTTCTAATTTTGATGATTATGGCTTATAGGTTATGAAAATCCCAAATTCAAAATTAGGATATTGTGAAAAGGTTTTCATATCTGTAAGCCATAATCATCACAATTATAACAAAAAAGGCTTGAAATATCTCACTTTGCATGTAATGAGTCTATATAATTGTATTAGTTTAACCTTTTAAGTTGATAAATAAATGAACTTTTGCAGGATATTCTCATTTTTCGAGTTTCACCTGTAATCTAAACCTAATTAAAGTACATAACTAGTAACATGCTAATTTTACAGAACTGAAGGAAAAATTAAATTTCTGCTTTCCCTCGCAAAACACAAAAAAACGTTCCCCTGATAAACTTTGTTATATTTCAATGTTTTCCCCGCAAAACTATTCCATTTCCTGAGAAACTTTTGCATACAATCGCAAAATTTCTACGTTCCATCGTTAAACTTTGGATTATATTTCAATACTTATTTTTTCGCAAAACTATTCCGTGATAAGCTTTGCGTCCCTCGATAAACTTTGCGTTATATTTAAATGATTTTTCAGCAAAAAAACTATTCGTCCCCATCCTTGAGAAACTTTGCGTTCGCTCGCAAAATATTTTCCCCAAATTTTTACGTTTCCCAGGTAAACTTTGCGTTATATTTCTATGGTTTTCTTGCTAAACTATTCCTTCCCCAATAAACATTGCTTTATATTTAAATTATTTTTTCGCAAAACTATTTGTCCCCCTCCTCGAGAAACATTGGGTTCGCTCGCAAAATATTTTCCCAAAATATTTACATTCCCCTGATAAACTGCGTTTAAATTATTTTTTCGCAAAAATATTCGTCCCCTTCCTCGAAAAACTTTGGGTTCGCTCGCAAAATATTTTCAGTTCTGCAGGTAAACTATATTTCAATGCTTTTCTTGCAAAACTATTCCGTCCACCAAGAAACTGCCTTCGCTCGCAAAATATTTACGTTCTCCTAATAAACTTTGTTATATTTCAATGTTTTTCCCTGCGAAACAATTCCACTTCCTGAGAAACTTTTGTGTTCACTCACAAAATATTTAGGTTCCCCTGATAAACTTTGCATTAAAATTATTTTTTCGCAGAACTATTCCGTCCCCCGATAAACTTTTCGTTATATTAAATGATTTTTCCGCAAAACTATTCCATCCCCCGATAAACTTTGCGTTATATTTAAATGATTTTTTCGCAAAACTATTTGTCCCCTTCCACGAGAAACTTTGGGTTCGCTCGCAAAATATTTTCCCAAAATATTTACGTTCCCCAGATAAACTATATTTCAATGCTTTTCTTGCAAAACTATTCCGTCCACCAAGAAACTGCCTTCGCTCGCAAAATATTTACTTTCTCCTAATAAACTTTGTTATATTTCAATGTTTTTCCCTGCGAAACAATTCCACTTCTTGAGAAACTTTTGTGTTCACTCACAAAATATTTAGGTTCCCCTGATAAACTTTGCATTCAAATTATTTTTTCGCAGAACTATTCCGTCCCCCGATAAACTTTTCGTTATATTTAAATTAATTTTCTGCAAAACTATTCCATCCCCTGATAAACTTTGCGTTATATTTAAATGATTTTTCCGCAAAAAACTATTCGTCCCCGCCCTCGAGAAACTTTGCGTTCGCTCGCAAAATATTTTCCCCAAATTTTTACGTTTCCCAGGTAAACTTTGCGTTATGTTCCTATGCTTTTCTTGCAAAACTATTCCGTCCCCCAATAAATTTTGCGTTATATTTAAATGATTTTTTCGCAAAACTATTCGTCCCCTTCCTCGAGAAACTTTGGGTTTGCTTACAAAATATTTTCACAAAATATTTACGTTCCCCTGATAAACTGTGCGTTTAAATTATTTTTTCGCAAAACTATTTGTCCCCTTCCTCGAAAAACTTTGGGTTCGCTCGCAAAATATTTTCAGTTCTGCAGGTAAACTATATTTCAATGCTTTTCTTGCAAAACTATTCCGTCCACCGAGAAACTGCCTTCGCTCGCAAAATATTTACGTTCTCCTAATAAACTTTGTTATATTTCAATGTTTTTCCCCGCAAAACTATTCCACTTCTTGAGAAACTTTTGTGTTCACTCACAAAATATTTAGGTTCCCCTGATAAACTTTGCATTCAAATTATTTTTTCGCAGAACTATTCCGTCCCCCGGTAAACTTTTCGTTATATTTAAATGAATTTTCTGCAAAACTATTCCATCCCCCGATAAACTTTGCGTTATATTTAAATGATTTTTTTCGCAAAACTATTCGTCCCCTTCCACCAGAAACTTTGGGTTCGCTCGCAAAATATTTACGTTCCCCAGATAAACTATTTTTCAATGCTTTTCTTGCAAAACTATTCCGTCCACCGAGAAACTGCCTTCGCTCGCAAAATATTTACGTTCCTCTGATAAACTTTGTTATGTTTCAATGAGAAAAAAAAACTTGTTAAATTTCAAACAAGAAAGTCGAAATAATCGTGAGAATAAACACGACTCTATTCTCGAAATTTAATGAGTTTATTCTCAAGATTGTATTTCGAGTTTTTTTTCTCAAAATTTAATTTCGCATTATAATGACTTAAATCTCAAGATGGATTTATTCTTTTATTATTGCTTGGCCCTAATCCTCTTCCGCACAAATCGAACAGTACTATTGTTAAATTATTTTTTATTACCAAAACGTATTTTTCATAGTCGTGAACTAGAACTTGATGGACTAGAACTAAACACCATAGAAGCCGAGAGTAAATGTGTGTCCGGTGATCGGGCGACGTACTGGCGCCAGAGAGCGGATGTTCCCGAGGAATCATCTTCGGGACTTGCTGGACGATCGGAGCCTCCTGTAGGACACAGAAGGGTTATTAATGTAACTGTTAAAGGTCATGTTCAGATGAGTGTGTGAGCGTGATCTCCAGCTGTCATGTGATATCAGACTCACCTCTCGCAGCCTCCTCTGAGCGTACATCTCTGTAAACAACAACAGATCACACTGACATGACTATCTTACTGTAGAGGAAATACATTGCACACATATAAAATGCTCAGTGAGACATTAATACATTTAAAAAGGACCTATTACACTCTTTTATGAAGTCGAGATTGTGTTTCAGGCTCTACTAGAACAGCTTTTCCTACCTGAATGTTGATTATTCAGTCCTTTTTTGTGATTATGCGGCCCGATTTCTTAAAAAATGTGATGGAATATGCAGGATTTTTATGCAATGAAATTGCGGGAACATGCAAAAACTGCGGTTTGATGAAAAAGAGAAAAACAAGTGATTGAAAGCACACTGTGCTCTGATTGGTCGGCTGGATCAGTGTGTTGTGATTGGTCGATAGTGTGTTTGGGAAATGCCCCGCCCCTTCCCATAACTGCCAGTTTAACACACTACTAACTAACTCAACCAGGCCCCGCCCCTTTATTCTCCGCATTAATTATTATAATGAGGAATATTGAGACTCAAGACTACAATGGAGGCGTTTCAGGATTTCAGAAACACTGATATAGAGAATTAGGGTACGTTTAAAACGACAATGATGTACTAAAAGTGTACAGACGCTAAAGTTGTCAAAATGATCTCGTTCATCACGGATTTGCAAAAAAACGCTGTATTCTGCTGTCAGGCCAGTAGATGGCGATGTCACCGTGCTCTTGTAGACTGAACATGTGATGCGCATGATGTCATCGTTGTTTTGTAGTTTAGACGGAGACGATAACGATATCGCTTTCAAAAACGTGCACTTTGAAACCCGTTTTCAAAAGTTTGCCGTCTGCCGTCGCGTAAACAAACGACCGAAACACATTAAAAATAAATCAGTTTTTAGTTAATAATAGAAAATAGGTCCTCTTTAACAAACAATGCAGGTGATTTTATTGTTCAATACAATTAGATTATTATCAGCCGATATTATCGGCCGATATTAGGCATTTTCCAAACTATCGGTATCGGCAGTTATAATGGCCGATAAATGAATATTTCAAAAATAAATAAAAACGGACGAAACACGCTTGAACCATGTCATGAGTGTTGGAGTTGTATAGTTTGTCCACCAGAGGGCGCTCTACACCGTTCCTGTTGGCAACACTCGTTGAGTTGCTCATTGCTTGAATAACAATTAAAATTAAAGCTGCAAGCAGCGATGGGCGGGCCCTCGCACCTGTAGCGCGTCGGGGTGTGAGGCGGCCGCGTCGCATATTTTGCAGCTCAGCCGGTGCGGCTGTAAATTTGCTACGCTGCTTCATTAAAGGTCACTTCCTGTTGCCAGCAGGTGGCGCTATGACTGGGTGAATGTCGGCATGTAGATTTGTTCAGGGCGGGACTCTTGTCAAATGTGTACAATTTGGTGCAGATCTGGGCATTTACAGCCAAGTTACTACAACTTCCTGTTTCATGGCGAATCATCGATGCCACGGACACGCCCATTGAGGAAAACACGCAGATAGCACAACTTTTCATCGTCAATGCCTTTAGAAGGCACAGCAGAAATTTGAAGTCGATCCGACTAACTCCCTAGGAGGAGTTAGTTAAAGTACGTAATGAGTAAATCATCCAAAAATGGCGGTGAAATTAGAAATGGCCGACTTCCTGTTGAGTTTAGGGCATCGCTCCAAGAGACTTTTCTGTGCGGCTGGACATGGTAGATGTACCACTGAAATTTCATACAGGTCGGTCAAACATGCGACGGGGGCTGCTTCGTTAAAGGCCACTTCCTGTTGCCAGCAGGTGGCGCTATGACTGTGGGTGAATTTCTGAATGTAGATTTTTTCAGGGCGGGACTCTTGTCAAATGTGTAAAATTTTGTGCAGATCTAGGCATTTACAGCCAAGTTACTACAACTTCCTGTTTCATGGCGAATCATCGACGCCACACACACACCCATTGACGAAAACGCGCAGATAGCACAACTTTACATCGTCAATGCCTTTGGAAGGCACAGCAGAAATGTGAAGTCAATCCGACGAAAGCCCTAGGAGGAGTTCGTTAAAGTACGTAATGAGTAAATCATCCAAAAATGGCGGTAAAATTCGAAATGGCCGACTTCCTGTTGAGTTTAGGGCATCGCTCCAAGAGACTTTTCAGTGCGTCTGGACATGGTAGATGTGCCACAGAAATTTCGTACATGTCGGTCAAACATGCTACAGGGGCTGCTTCGTTAAAGGTCACTTCCTGTTGCCAGCAGGTGGCGCTATTACTGTGGGTGAATGACAGCATGTAGATTTGTTCAGGGCGGGACTCTTGTCAAATGTGTAAAATTTCGTGCAGATCTGGGCATTTACAGCCAAGTTACTACAACTTCCTGTTTCATGGCGAATCATCGACGCCACGGACACGCCCATCGACGAAAACACGCAGATAGCACAACTTTACATCGTCAATGCCTTTAGAAGGTACAGCAGAAATGTGAATTTGATCCGACTAATTCCCTAGGAGGAGTTCGTTAAAGTACGGAGTGTGTAAATCGTCCCAAATCGGTCGCCAAATTCAAAATGGCGGACTTCCTGTCGAGTTTAGGGTATGGGTTCTTGAGGCTTTTTTGTACGTCTGGTCATGCTAGATGTACCACAGAAATTTCGTACATGTCGGTCAAACATATGGCGGGGGCTGCTACGTTAAAGGTCACTTCCTGTTGCCAGCAGGTGGCGCTATGACTTAGGGTGAATGTCGGCATGTAGATTTGTTCAGGGCGGGACTCTTGTCAAATGTGTAAAATTTCGTGCAGGTCTGGGCATTTACAGCCAAGTTATTACAACTTCCTGTTTCATGGCGAATCTTCGACGCCACGGACACGCCCATCGACGAAAACGCGCAGATAGCACAACTTTACATCGTCAATGCCTTTAGAAGGCACAGCAGAAATTTTAAGTCCATCCGACTAAATCCCTAGGAGGAGTTCGTTAAAGTACGGAGTCTGTAAATCGTCCAAAAATGGCCGCCAAATTCAAAATGGCGGACATCCTGTCGAGTTTAGGGTATGGGTTCTTGAGGCTTTTTTGTGCGTCTTGATATGATACACGTCCCCACCAAATTTCGTGCATGTAGGTTGAACGTGGACGAGGGGCTAATTTTTTTCAATTTTCTAGGTGGCGCTATCGTGCCATTTTGCCCCGCCCATCCGCGAAACCCACAAAATACGAAATTTTTCACCAGTCCTGACATGCGTGCCAAATTTGGTGAGTTTTTGAGCATGTTGCGGCCCCGAAAATGGCACTTACTTTGCAGAAAAAAGAAAAAAAAAAAAAAAAAAAAAAAATAATAATCCTAACAGTTTCAATAGGGACCTCGCACTGTTAGTGCTCGGGCCCTAATAACATCCCCATCAGTTCTCTTATAACTCAAATAAGCATGACAAAATTTGTGACTATCATGTCCAGTTTAAAATAAATAAATAAATAAATAAAATATCGGCCGATATATCGGAATATCGGATTTTAAAACCCAAAAATATTTGTATCGCTATCGACCTTCAAAATCCTTTATCGGTCGGGCTCTAAATACAATACTAATACATTTTTTTAAGAATACATTTACCTTTATATTTTACAGTAAAAATCGATTTGCATGAAGAGAGTGCGTGCACTTTTACAGTAAAATAGTTTTTTGAAGAGCAAGTCACATTATAGGCTCTATCTTTAGAGAGGACTGTTGGACGGTGTCGTGTTTCTCGTGTGTGTCAAGGTTATTGTGTTGTATTATTAGACTCACTGTTCACTTTAACACCACAAATAGTGTTGATGGCCTTTTCTTAATTTAGAAGGAACACTTTGCTCCCAAGACATCTCGAATCTCGAAAAAGTTCATTTATTTCTGTACTTCAAGTTGAAACTTTTGAAAACCTTTATACATTTGGGGTTTTCATAAGCTGTAAGCCATAATCATCACAATTATAACAAATAAAGCCTCTCACTTTGCATGTAATGAGTCTATATAATATATTAGTTTCACCTTTTAAGTTGAAATAGTGAAATAAATGAAGTTTTGCACGATATTCTCATTTTTTGAGTTCAGAAACATGCATGTATGATCGCTTCTCTGCTTGTTTGCAATGCGTTGGCTCAGGTTATGCGCGCTCATTTGTACCCGCTCTGCTTCCGGTGCGCGCTTGTCTGAGGGGTTTCGGAGGAGGAACGTCTTGCACTGGTTTTCCAAGCTCTTCCTCAAATGTCTCGAAGGTGCTTTCATCCATAACTCACCTGAGAGAGAGAGAGAGAGAGAGAGAGATGGCACATAAACTCCTGATGTGTGATGAAACATCTCAAACCGCTGTGGTAAATATTGCTGGATTCACAGACTCATATTTGATCGTTTTAGTGCTTCAATATAGAGACCCTGTGAAATCACACCAATTTAGAAAATCTTCAGATTCTCAAATTTGTGTACAATTTTGCACATTAAACCAGTGTATTATGAAAAGCACTATATATATTTACAGGTGAAACTCGAAAAAACAGAATATGGTGCAAAAGTTCATTTATTTCAGTAATTTAAATTAAAAGGTGAAACTAATATATTATATAAACTCATTACATGCAAACTGAGATGCTTCATTTGTCATAATTGTGATGATTATGGATGAAAACACCAAATTCAAAATTAGGATATTGTGAAAAGGTTTTCATATTTGTCATAATCATCACAATTATAACAAATAAAGGTTTGAAATATATCACTTTGCATGTAATGAGTCTATATAATATATTAGTTTCACCTTTTAAGTTGAATTACTGAAATAACACAGAAAATACAGTTTACAAATTCAGTTTAAAGCAGTTTTACAGGAATTTGTGATGATAATGTTTGATATCTTCATGCCGTACAGTCACATTTATCAGATTAGAGCTGGACAATAATATAGTTTACAATACTTTGGCATCTATATAAACAATCATGTAGTTTGGATGTGTATGTGTCGCCCTATATGTGAGTGTAATGTAAATATGAGGACAAACTTATATGCAGATTTACATAAAGCTCAATAAAACACAGGTTAAATATACATTTCATTTGTATGTTAATAAATACAACAGTGTATTTCCGTATTTGAGCTTTATGCGTCGTGAAAAATCTCAAAATATTAAAGATTTAAAAAAAATGTGATTTACAAAACTGTTTTGTAAATTAAGCTGTGCTCTAAAATATTTAATTTTATAATTAAATAAAATTGTTCTATGTGAGCTTATATATCCCTATAAAATATTTTTTTAACAATCCAAAAAATTGCAGACAACTGTAAAAGCGTAGGTATAAGAATCCTATACATGTAAGGAGCAATTTATTATTTATAATTAACATTAATAAATCTGGTAGCACTATTAGTTAACCAACAATGAGCAGTACATCTGTTAGTGTTTATTTATCTTTGTTAACATTATTAATATAAAAATTGTTAGTTCATGTTAGCTCTGGTAAGTTTAAATAATATTAACAGATGAAACTTTTGTTTTTAATGATGTATCAGTAAATAAATGATTTAATACAACGTTATTATAAAGCTTTATTTCTGTAGCTCTTTATACAATACAGATTGATTCAAAGCATTTTAACAGTAATAAACAGAGTAAAAACAGCTCTCACAATAGTGTCATTATTCAGATCAATTCAGTTCAGCGTTGAAAATCCATTTCTAATCATTATGCAAATGTTTCTCCTAAAGTAACTCATTGGACTTCACCTTTGACCCCTGTAATTTAGGCTTACCTGTGTGAAGGTGAGCAGGAGAGCCGAGGAAGAGCAGTCCGAGTATGAGAGCGCCGATCCACGGGTAGGACACGCGCGCACACACACACACACACACGTGTGACAGACATGCACAGGTGCGGCAGGGTGAAAAAACAAAGCGTGCCATTACAGGACACTGATAATTCCCTGGGATGAAATGTGATTTATTTATGAAGCCTGTCAGGAGTCTTTGCATTACAGCGGCATCTGAAATATTCATCACTGAAGACTAAACACTACAACTAAAACCTATAAAAAACAGGTTTTCCTGCTTGAATGTTGATTATTCTCCTCATATTCTCCAGTGTTGCGGCTCCTCTCTTCCCAGTCTGTCAGTAACGCTCTGTTTACTTCCTGTCTCTATGAAGCCCCTCCTCCTGAAAGCACACTGCGCTCTGATTTGTCGGCTGGAGCGGTGTGTTGTGATTGGTCGAGCGCTTCGAGTGTGTTTGGGAAATGTCCCGCCCCTTTCCATAACGGCCAGTTTAACACACTACTAACTCACTCAACCAGGCCCCGCCCCTTTATTCTGCGCATTAATTATTATAATGAGGACGTTTTCGTTCCCGGAAGAAACTCAAGATACAATGTAGGCGTTTCAGGAGTTCAGAAACACTGATATAGAGAATTAGGGTACAATGATGTACTAAAAGAGTACAGACGCTAAAGTTGTCAAAATGATCCCGTTCATCACGGATTTGCAAAAAAAAACGTTGTATTCTGCTGTCAGGCCAGTAGATGGCGATGTCACCGTGCTCTTGTAGACTGAACATGTGATATGCAAGCGCATGATGTCGCCGGTTTCACAAATTTGCATGTTTGTAGTTTACAATATCGCTTTCAAGAACGTGCACTTTGAAACGCGTTTTCAAAAGCTTGTGTTTACAGGCCCTCAAAACGCTGTTGTCGTGTAAATGAACGACCAAAACGCATTAAAAGTTTTCCGTTCTTAGTTGACAATGCTGTTGTGTAAACGGCCCCTTATCGAACCTGATATAGATAGACCTAATTAAAAAATAATAATTACAAAAACCCCAACAAATGTATTAAAAAAATTTGAGTATAAAAATAAAAACTGATTCAAAAATATGAATAGTCTCAGTGATACTAAAACAACACCGAGCTACTTTAGGAGTTTGTATGTCTGTAACATAGGTAGAATGCATCTTTAATGCATCAGTTGCGTAAATGTGATGCTATAGACCTTATGTAGCCCCGCCCCTTTTCAGCGCTGCGCTCGTTAATGGTAATATACTAATAGTAATAGTAATGCCATAGAGATATACAGAGCGACCGCAAAAACGGAAGTTCAAAGACAATATTCTAAAGATGGCGGCGCCCTTGTTTTTCTGGGACATAAGGTCTATAAAGGGATAGAGATTCTGTAATCATTTACTCAAAAATGTTGGGTCACTATGTTGGGTTATTTACCAAAAATGTTGGGTCATTTTTTTTTTTTTATCTTTGGGTTATTTCTAGTAATAACCCGGCAGTTGGGTTAAATACGGTTAAAAAAAACCGTTGTTTTTTTTAACCCAACCTTTGGGTTACACATATTGGGTCACTATGTTGGGTTATTTTCCAAAAATGTTGACATTTTAAAATTTTTTTTATTTGGGTTATTTCTAGTAATAACCCGGCAGTTGGGTTAAATACGGTTAAAAAAAAACGTTGGTTTTTTTAACCCAACCTTTGGGTTACACATATTGGGTCACTATGTTGGGTTATTTTCCCAAAATGTTGACATTTTTTAATTTTTTTTATTTGGGTTATTTCTAGTAATAACCCGGCAGTTGGGTTAAATACGGTTAAAAAAAAAAACGTTGTTTTTTTTAACCCAACCTTTGGGTTACACATATTGGGTCACTATGTTGGGTTATTTTCCCAAAATGTTGACATTTTTTAATTTTTTTTATTTGGGTTATTTCTAGTAATAACCCGGCAGTTGGGTTAAATACGGTTAAAAAAAAAACGTTGTTTTTTTTAACCCAACCTTTGGGTTACACATATTGGGTCACTATGTTGGGTTATTTTCCAAAAATGTTGACATTTTTTAATTTTTTTTATTTGGGTTATTTCTAGTAATAACCCGGCAGTTGGGTTAAATACGGTTAAAAAAAAACGTTGTTTTTTTTAACCCAACCTTTGGGTTACACATATTGGGTCACTATGTTGGGTTATTTTCCAAAAATGTTGACATTTTTTAATTTTTTTTTATTTGGGTTATTTCTAGTAATAACCCGGCAGTTGGGTTAAATACGGTTAAAAAAAAACGTTGTTTTTTTTAACCCAACCTTTGGGTTACACATATTGGGTCACTATGTTGGGTTATTTTCCAAAAATGTTGACATTTTTAAAAAAAATTTATTTGGGTTATTTCTAGTAATAACCCGGCTGTTGGGTTAAATACGGTCTGCTGTGCCGAGCTGAAAGTTGGTTAGGAGAACTGTGTGAAGAGCTTTTAAAAAGTGACCTAAGTATTGAGGAATGTGTCGTAGCGACTGTAAAAAACTGTAAAATAATAACCTTTATTTAACCAGGAAAGAAGACTCTGAAACTGAGATTGAGATCTCTTTTACGGGAGTGTCCTGGCCAAGATAGGCGGCCGAGTTTACACCGTTTTTGCATCAAAGTTACGACACAAACATAAAAAACAGAAACATCATACATACAACTGACGTCTAATATTCAACAAAGGCCAACTAAACATTTTGTATACATGTAAATCTGTGTAAAATATTCTAGAGTCGTCCACTAGAGGGCGCTGTACGTCCACAAACTCAGTTACATCTACAGATCAACACATCTGACCTGAATGTGACTGCAGGAACATGACACTAGAGTATAACAGAGCTGTGTGTGTGTGTGTGTGTGTGTGTGTGTGTGTGTGTGTGTGTGTGTGTGTGTGTGTGTGTGTGTGTGTGTGTGTTAACACATTACAGGACTGTTTGGTTTTGGTGGTGATGGTGAAATGCGATGTGCTTCTTCCACGTCTGATGTTCCAGGTCTTTGTTGCGTTAACCTTCATGGCTGATTTGGTTGCGGTGAGACAGATGCGTTCTCAGTCTGCTCTCATTAAGAGGGTGAGACAGTATTTCGAGTTTCGCAGAAGTGGAAATGGCGTCTCTGGGTGACCTTTCCCGGCACAGAATGAGTCCTGGCTGTCAGTGGCGGGCTTTTACTGTCTGAGCATGTTCATTCTCAAACGGGTTTAAACGTTCCTGATGCCGTTTCACAGATATTTCTCATCCGAACTGCGTTCGTTCATTCAGTAACTCCAGCCTATCTGATCCTGAAACATTAGATTAGCACACCGCATAAATGGAGACTGACAATAAAAAAAAACGTTACACGTTACGTTACGTTTTTTTTAAAAACGTTACGTTTTTTACACATGTTGGGTTATTTTCCAAAAATGTTGGGAAAGTTGCCAAAGTTGCATTTATCTGTTTTTAACAGTAAAAATAGTGAAATATTATTGTAATGTAAATCATCTGTTTTCTATGTGAATATATAGTAAAGTGTAATTTATTCCTGTGATTTCCAGCATCATTACTCCAGTCTTCAGTGACACATGATCCTCCAGAAATCACTCTAATATGAGGATCTGATGCTCAAGAAACATTTATGACTCATAACAATGTTGAAAACAGTTCAGATGTTTAATTTTTCAGGATTCTTGGATGAATAGAAGGTTCAAAAGAACAGCATTTTTTTCTGAAATAGAATCTTATGTAACATTATACATTTTTTACTGTCACTTTTTGATCAATTTAAATGTATCCAAAAGAAAAAGGATATCTTGTCTTAACTTTATACTGGAAAACAAGACACAAACACTGAGTACTTTTTTGCCCCCTTCCAAACTATGGCAAGCCGTCTTAGCTTTTATTCTTTTCCAGGATATGAATTCTTCATATCAAAAATTGAATTGCTGATATCTGTAATTGTATTTTCACTAGTGAAATGTCACCATAGGCTGCCATTCAAAATAAATTGTTGATATCAAGAAGATGAAATATCATTTTTTATTTCAATAATTACATTGTTACTGCTAAAAATGTGAATTCCTGATATCAACAATTAAATTGTCACTAGTTGAAATGTCTATTCTTGATATCAACAATAATTGTTACTAGTAAAAATGTTTATTTTTGATATCTGTAAATGTATTTCTGATATCAATATTATTTCAGATATCTAAAATGTCTTTCTTACTAGTAACAATCACATTCATGATCAGAAATTACCATTGTCACTAGTAAAAATTGAATTATTGATATCAAAAATGAACATTACTAGTAGCAATTCAATTGTGGACATCAAGAATAGACATTTCAGCTAGTAACAATTGAATTCTTGATATCAGAAATAAAGGTTTTTACTAGTAATAATTGTATTTCTGATATGTGAAATTTGAATTTCAACTAGTTAGAAATCAATTCTTGATATCAACAATTGGTTTTGAATGGCAGCCTATGGAGACATTTCACTAGTGAAAATACAATTGTTGATATCAAGAATTCATATCCTGGAAATTAATAAAAGCTAAAACGGGTTGCTCTGACTGAAATCATATATATTATATATGTATATTACATAGATTACACAAAAGTCTTGGTGCTGACGCTGTCCTGAAGAACGAACACATGGCCTTGATTCGTGAAGGTGTTTGTCTGTTCAGTGAAGGGTAAGGAAGTGGGCTAACATCACAAACCCAAACTACAGCGGGTCTTTACTCACTGTGAGGAATGACACTGTTCTCTGTTCTGAGCGCTCGTAAACCAGACCTCGTCCCAGGACACGGGACTGCACAGATGGGGCGAGAGCTGTGATCTCTGGCAAGGACGACGAGGAACCGGAGCTACGAGAGACATGATGCTCTTTCTCCACATTTAAAGGATTAAACTGTCTTGATAATTTACTTTTCCGCACGTCATCCAAGATGTTCATGTCTTTCTTTCTTCAGTTTTTTAACCCAACTGTTGAGTTACATATATTGGGTCATCATGTTGGGTTATTTCCCAAAAAGTAGGACTTTTTATTTTTATCTTTGGGTTATTTCTAGTAATAACCCGGCTGTTGGGTTAAATATGGTTGAAAGCCTGTTGTTTTTAACCCATCTGTTGGGTTACACATATTGGGTCATCATGTTGGGTTATTTCCCAAAAAAGTATACTTTTTATTTTTATCTTTGAGTTATTTCTAGTAATAACCCGGCTGTTGGGTTGAATACGGTTAAAAGCCTGTTGTTTTTAACCCAACCGTTGGGTTACACATATTGAGTCAATATGTTGGGTTATTTCCCAAAAAGTAGTACTTTTTATTTTTATCTTTGGGTTATTTCTAGTAATAACCCGGCTGTTGGGTTAAATACGGTTAAGAGCCTGTTTTTGTTTTTAACCCAACTGTTGAGTTACACATATTGGGTCATTATGTTGGGTTATTTTCCAAAAAAGTAGGACTTTTTATTTTTATCTTTGGGTTATTTCTAGTAATAACCCGGCTTTTGGGTTAAATACGGTTAAGAGCCTGTTTTTGTTTTTAACCCAACTGTTGAGTTACACATATTGGGTCATTATGTTGGGTTATTTTCCAAAAAAGTAGGACTTTTTATTTTTATCTTTGGGTTATTTCTAGTAATAACCCGGCTGTTGGGTTAAATACGGTTAAGAGCCTTGTTGTTTTTAACCCAACCGTTGAGTTGCACATATTGGGTCATTATGTTGGGTTATTTCCCAAAAAAGTAGGACTTTTTATTTTTATCTTTGGGTTATTTCTAGTAATAACCCGGCTGTTGGGTTAAATGCGGTTAAAAGCCTGTTGTTTTTAACCCAACCGTTGGGTTACACATATTGGGTCATTATGTTGGGTTATTTCCCAAAAAGTAGGACTTTTTATTTTTATCTTTGAGTTATTTCTAGTAGTAACCCGGCTGTTGGGTTAAATACAGTTAAAAGCCTGTTGTTGTCTTTTAACCCAACCATTGGGTTACACATATTGGGTCATTATGTTGGGTTATTTCCCAAAAAAGTATGACTTTTTATTTTTATCTTTGGGTTATTTCTAGTAATAACCCGGGTGTTGGGTTAAATACGGTTTGAATGCATTGGGTTAAAATAACCCACAGTTGGGAAGATGCTATCCTTTTTGTCATTTTTGGATCCAATGCAATTCATAAGTGTGGCTGAAGTAAATACAAATACTGTATTTGACTGTATTGATGTAATTATGGCTGTTTTTGCATAATATCGAAAGTGAATAATAACCAATTCATGTGTTTTTAACATACATGCATTTGCTGTTTAATGTTGAGTTTAGGTAACGACACAGATCCACTGGCTCATGTGGAACAAACAATGCTTTATTGATCAAGGCTAATGCTTTATCTTTAACGTCCTTACCTCTACTAATACATCACCGTCACAGTCTCACTATGTGCACAACACCGGTTCAACTACAAATGCAAAAATTCATTTACACGTCAATGGGTGCCTGAAAACACAAAGTTTTGAAAACGGGTTTTAATGTGCAAGTTTGAAACTGTGAGAACGATGATGTCATGCGCGTGCGTATCACGTGTTCAGTCTATGGTGTTTCGTCGCCATCTACTGGCCTGGCTGCAGAATGCAACACTTTAGCGTGTGAATGGGGATCATGAAGTGCACTTATTCAGGCATCAAAGATTCAGTTATTGTCGTGCAGTAAAAATATATTTACTTTGTTACACACCTCGCTAGCGACCCTATACAATGGAAAAACAGGCATTCTTTTATCGTTTATTTTTTTTTCTTGTTATATTGTTTATGATGAATTGATTGAGGGACACTAAGAGGAGGAGGGAGATGAATGATGTCTTATGTTTATATCACAATTTTTACTTTTTTTCTTGCAATTCTGAGTTTGTATCTCACAATTTTTACTTTTTTTCTTGCAATTCTGAGTTTATATCTCACAATTTTTACTTTTTTTCTTGCAATTCTGAGTTTATATCTCACAATTTTTACTTTTTTCTTGCAATTCTGAGTCTATATCTCATAATTTTTATTTTTTCTTGCAATTCTGAGTTCATATCTCACAATTTTTACTTTTTTCTTGCAATTCTGAGTTTATATCTCACAAGTTTTACTTTTTTCTTGCAATTCTGACGTTATATCTCAAAATGTTTCTTTTTTCTTGCAATTCTGAGTTTATATCTCACAATTTTTACTTTTTTCTTGCAATTCTGAGTTTATATCTCATATTTTTTTTCTTGCAATTCTGACTTTATATCTCTCAATTTGTACTTTTTTCTTGCAATTCTGAGTTTATATCACAATTTTTACTTTTTTCTTGCAATTCTGAGTCTATATCTCATAATTTTTATTTTTTCTTGCGATTCTGAGTTCATATCACAAGTTTTACTTTTTTCTTGCAATTCTGATGTTATATCTCAAAATGTTTCTTTTTTCTTGCAATTCTGAGTTTATATCTCACAATTTTTACTTTTTTCTTGCAATTCTGAGTTTATATCTCATATTTTTTTTCTTGCAATTCTGAGTTTATATCTCACAATTTTTACTTTTTTCTTGCAATTCTGAGTTTATATCTCACAATTTTTACTTTTTTCTTGCAATTCTGAGTTTATACCTCATAATTTTTTTCTTGCAATTCTGAGTTTATATCTCACAATTTTTACTTTTTTCTTGCAATTCTGAGTTTATATCTCATAATTTTTTTCTTGCAATTCTGAGTTTATATCTCACAATTTTTACTTTTTTCTTGCAATTCTGAGTTTATATCTCACAATTTTTTCTTTTTTCTTGCAATTCTGAGTTTATACCTCATAATTTTTTTCTTGCAATTCTGAGTTTATATCTCACAATTTGTACTTTTTTTCTTGCAGTTCTGAGTTTATATCTCATAATTTTTTTTCTTGCAATTCTGAGTTTATATCTCACAAGTTTTACTTTTTTCTTGCAATTCTAAGTTTGTATCTCACAATTTTTACTTTTTTTCTTGCAGTTCTGAGTTTATATCTCATAATTTTTTTTCTTGCAATTCTGAGTTTATATCTCACAAGTTTTACTTTTTTCTTGCAATTCTGATGTTATATCTCACAATTTTTACTTTTTCTTGCAATTTTGAGTTTATATCTCAAAATGTTTCTTTTTTCTTGCAATTCTGAGTTTATATCTCACAATTTTTACTTTTTTCTTGCAATTCTGAGTTTATATCTCATAATTTTTTTCTTGCAATTCTGAGTTTAAATCTCACAATTTTTACTTTTTTCTTGCAATTCTGAGTTTATATCTCACAATGTTTACTTTTTTCTTGCAATTCTGAGTTTATATCTCACAATTTTCACTTTTTTCTTGCAATTCTGAGTTTATATCTCACATGTTTTACTTTTTTCTTGCAATTCTGATGTTATATCTCACAATTTTTACTTTTTCTTGCAATTTTGAGTTTATATCTCAAAATGTTTATTTTTTCTTGCAATTCTGAGTTTATATCTCACAATTTTTACTTTTTTCTTGCAATTCTGAGTTTATATCTCATAATTTTTTTCTTGCAATTCTGAGTTTATATCTCACAATTTTTACTTTTTTCTTGCAATTCTGAGTTTATATCTCACAATTTTTACTTTTTTCTTGCAATTCTGAGTTTATATCTCATAATTTTTTTCTTGCAATTCTGAGTTTATATCTCACAATTTTTACTTTTTTCTTGCAATTCTGAGTTTATATCTCACAATTTTTACTTTTTTCTTGCAATTCTGAGTTTATATCTCATCATTTTTTTTCTTGCAATTCTGAGTTTATATCTCACAATTTTTACTTTTTTCTTGCAATTCTGAGTTTATATCTCAAAATTTTTACTTTTTTCTTGCAATTCTGAGTTTCTATCTCAC
The DNA here is from genome assembly GCF_016745375.1 of Pimephales promelas. The sequence goes on along the minus strand of NW_024121943.1, from coordinate 792,127 downwards.
ATTTTTTACTTTTTTCTTGCAATTCTGAGTTTATATCTCACAATTTGTACACTTTTTTCTTGGATTCCGGGTTTACATCTCACAATTTTTACTTTTTTCTTGCAATTCTGAGTTTGTGAGATAATTGTTATTATAAGTTAAAATCTACAAATCTGACCCAACCCCCCACCCCCCACCCCCCCAGAATTGAGGAAAAAAACTCACAATTACCTATTTATTTATTTATTTTCATTCCATGGCAGAAACTTGGTTAAAACTGTGAGGAAATGCAGTGAGAATTTATAACGTATATGCATTACTTATGATGTAATATATAAACCCTTTTTTTAAGAAATTGTGAGATAAAAGATCATAGTTTATGTTTTTTATTCCATGGTGGGAACAGACTTCCATTGAAAAGTGTTTCCTGTTAAAATCTTTATCAAGGTGTTTCAAATACAGGAATACAGTACTTCAATGTAACCATGGCAACATCTCACAGCAGCGCTCTTTATAAACTGACTTCTGAGAGCTTATAGATGTGTGTGTGTGTGTGTGTGTGTGTGTGTGTGTGTGTGTGTGTGTGTGTCACATTGTGTTTGACCATGACTGACATGCACAGTGTGAGAGAGTGAATAGATACTGTAGACATTTTGAACGGGAACGCCGCTATAATTCAGCAGATTTAAAGACACTAGCATGTGCTTTAATATAGAGAGGCTCTGTTATAAATAAAATAAAATAAATAAAAAGAATGGTGAAAGGCAGATAACTCATGATCACCTCAGTCAAACAAGAGGCAAACATTTATTTTTGAGTGCGATTTTGCAGAAATCTGGTTATTATCTTCATCTGAATCCCCTCCAGACATTAGTGTTGATCACAGATGCACCTCTCCACACGCTTCAAGAGGAGCGCTTTCATTCATTTCATTTCGGCCTCTATTTGCCCTTGATCTGTAATGTGTTATTTCAATTCTTACACAAAAATAACATTTATTTTCTGACTGCATGTCCAATTTGTATTTCTTTTAAATAACCTTGAGGAGTAATTTTTTTTTTTTTTTAATTCTAGTTTCTTTATGCGTTGTGAGGAAATGTCTCAGACCTTGTGGGTGTAAATTCATTTCTTATTTGTTCAAATGATTTAAGTGTGTCATTATAAAATATCCGGCGATAATCAAGTCATATTGTGACCACTATTTGAAAGCCGCGTGTTTCATTTGTAAAGGGCCGATATTTAAAATCCAGCTTGTAGAGGTTATAGTTCATTTAAATTGTCACATTTGATGAAGTTTGCATCTTTGATTCTGTCATGTTCTGTATTGTATAAAGCGCTATAGATATTAAGGTGCATTGACTTGAATAGGATAACGTGAAAATGATTCACTTTTGTTAAAATAACTCAAATTAAGTGCAAAGTTAATATTTGCACTAAAATTGGTTTTGTTTAAAACTTTATTTTCAGGTTGAGGTGACATGCATCTGCATCGCTAACAATGACAATCTGATTACAATCTAATATTATGTATTCATAAATGCAGTTATTATTCACATGCATTAGATGTCATCTCTTATAACAGTTATAATGATAATGTTTGTGAACATTTTATGGTTGATAAGCATCTTCAACACTAACAGTGACAATCTGAAGTCGATTTGGTGCAACGCTGGTTGCTTTCAGTTTAGAAAAGTGAGAAAGGAGTGTTTTAGAGGCAATATTATGCGCTTTTATAAGAGTTTTCCTGCTTGAATGTTGATTATTCTCCTCATATTCTCCATTGTTGCGGCTCCTCTCTTCCCAGTCTGTCAGTAACACTCTGTTTACTTCCTGTCTCTATGAAGCCCCTCCTCCTGAAAGCACACTGTGCTCTGATTGGTCGGCTGGAGCGGTGTGTTGTGATTGGTCGAGCGCTTCGAGTGTGTTTGGGAAATGTCCCGCCCCTTTCCATAACGGCCAGTTTAACACACTACTAACTAACTCAACCAGGCCCCGCCCCTTTATTCTGCACATTAATTATTATAATGAGGAATATTGAGGCGTGTCCGTTCCCGGGAGAAACTCAAGACTACAATGGAGGCGTTTCAGAGCAGTTTTATGCACATGAGCGAGCTTTACTCCGGCCGCGTGTGCATCAGATGCACAAACACACGTGTGTTTGTAAAGAAAGACTGCGCACATATTCAAATGCGCTTAACTCCTGAACTCGTAATTCCCAGATTCACGTTTTTGAAGTTTACATTGAGATGATCACGTTTTTCAACAATTGTCAAAGCTTGCACTTTGGATCCATTTTCAAAGTTTTCGTTCTCGAGCTCAAACATTGTTATCGTGTGAATGAACGACTTTGTTAGTTCTCATGTTAGCGGCGCCTAACTTAAAGGAGTAGTTCACTTTTCAAAAAACTTTTGCTGATAATTTACTCACCCCCATGTCATCCAAGATGTCCATGTCTTTCTTTCTTCAGTCGAAAATAAATTAAGGTTTTTGATGAAAACATTCCAGGATTTTCTCCATATAATGGACTTCAATGGGGTCCAAACGGTTCAAGGTCCAAATGAGAGTTTCAGTGCAGCTTCAAAGGGCTTTAAACGATTCCAGACGATGAATAAGGGTCTTATCAAGTGAAACGATTACTCATTTAATTAATAAATAACAATAATAACAAATAACAAAATGAACGAATCTTTTTTCATGTCATTTGGTTCATTCAACGAACAAAATGAACGAATTGACTCGGAAAAAGATTCGTTCGTTTTGATGAATGAGTTTGAACAGGAGAGTCACACAGAACAGAGCAAGACGAGCATTTGAGCTTATAAAACATAAACTTTGTTATTTATTTATTAAACGAGTGATCGTTTCGCATGATAAGACCCTTATTCATCGTCTGGAATCGTTTAAAGCCCTTTGAACAGTTTGTAGTTTGCACTGAAACTGTCTTTTGGACCTTGAAGCGTTTGGTCCCCATTGAAGTCCATTATATGGAGAAAATCCTGGAATGTTTTCATCAAAAACCTTAATTTCTTTTCGACTGAAGAAAGAAAGACATGGACATCTTGGATGACACGGGGGCGAGTAAATTATCAGCAAATGTTTTTTAAAGTGAACTACTCCTTTAATAACTAATGATCTTTACAACGGAAGTGAATCAATCAAAACTAACTTTATCTGGACAATAACTTTATTCTAGATCTGCTGTTACTGTAATCTCCTGTTATCTCTGTAAAGCTGCTGTGAAACTCTATATATTGTTAAAGTGCTGTTAAACAGTGATGATATCCTGTATTAATATGCCATATGTGGAGCTGATGAAGCGTTTGCAGGTTCACAGCAGTGTTGGAGAAACTCGACGAGTGTGCGAGACGTGACTGTTTTACCGATGCGGCTCCTGCAGACAATAAGTGGACAAATCAGGGTCTTAAACATTGTGAAGTGGCTCCTGACTGTTTGACTTTTGCTTGGCAGATTTTAAATTGCATCTGGACCGGTGGGAGTTTAGTCATGTTGCCATCAGTGGATTTGCTGGAAATCATAGATTACATTGTCAGGCTCCTCGCCGGCGCTGTGTGCAGAGAATAAGAGCGTTAAGCAGACGCCTCTTGACTTTATATGTGACGTGATGTAAATCGAGTGTAATGATGTTATTTACCTGTCTGACAGAGGATGCACACTCGGACCGTGACCCCATTATGAGGTTGCACACACTTCAGAAACCGGATAATATGAATGACGTTTCGATTTTGATGTGTACATATATGTCATTGTATATATATAGTAATAATGTTGCTTGACTTAACATACTCCACTAATTATTTTGTCACTGTTTGTATAACATTGTTGCGATAATAATCAGATATTGTTTGCAATAGTGTCGTGTTTCTGTACATATGGTTCAATGAACATTTTGGCAAATGCATGCATGCATATTATTTTATGCATACTGAAAAATTGCATACTGTGCACTGCAGTGTACATGCTCGTTGCATATTTTGGCAAATGCATGCATATTATTTTTTGCATACTGAAAAATGTGCATACTTCACATAGTATATATGTGTACTGCAGTGTACACTGTACACTATGCATACTGAAAAATTGCTTAATGTGCACAGTGTATATTCTTCATTTTGTTGTTCAATACATGTTTGCTGAACATTTTAGCAAATGCAAGCATTTTAGTCTTTGCATACTAAAAATGTGCATCCTGTGCACATTATATATACTTTGTGCTGCTATTTACATATTGTTTGCTGCACATCAATGACAATCTATACTAACCGAAAAAATGCATAATGTGCATAGTGTATACTTCATACTGTTGTTCAATACATGTTCACTGATTATTTTGGCAAATGCATGCATATTATTTTATGCATACTAAAAAATGCCATACTGCACATAGTATATAATGTGTACTGCAGTGTACACTGTACACTATGCATACTGAAAAATTGCATTATGTGCACAGTGTTTATTCTTCATTTTGTTGTTCAATACATGTTTGTTGAACATTTTAGCAAATGCAAGCATATTAGTCTATGCATACTAAAAATGTGCATCCTGTGCACATTATATATACTTTGTGCTGCTATTTACATATTGTTTGCTGCACATCAATCTATACTAACTGAAATATTGCATAATGTGCATAGTGTATACTTGATACTGTTGTTCAATACATGTTCACTGATTATTTTGGCAAATGCATGCATATTATTTTATGCATACTAAAAAATGCCATACTGCACATAGTATATATGTGTACTGCAGTGTACACTGTACACCATGCATACTGAAAAATTGCATTATGTGCACAGTGTTTATTCTTCATTTTGTTGTTCAATACATGTTTGCTGAACATTTTAGCAAATGCAAGCATATTAGTCTTTGCATACTAAAATTGTGCATCCTGTGCACATTATATATATTTTGTGCTGCTATTTACAAATTGTTTGCTGCACATCAATCTATACTAACTGAAATATTGCAAAATATGCATAGTGTATACTTGATACTGTTGTTCAATCCATGTTCACTGATTATTTTGGCAAATGCATGCATGTTAGTCTATGCATACTAAAAATGTGCATACTGTGCATAGCATACTGCAGTATGCATATTCACTACACATTTTGGCTTTAAGTATGAACAATATGAGGATGCTTGACTTGACATCCACCACTAATAGAAATTAGAAATCGATGTAGAATTTGTTAGTTATTGTAATAATCATATATTGTTTGTAATACAGTGGAGCCACTCATCTTCTCAGAGGGCGTGTTGTTCTTCTGGATCGTCTGTACACCCTTCACATTTCCTGAGAGCTGTTCAGACACACTCGTTTCCTCTTCATGTAGCCGTCTGGAGAACAGCCTCTCTTTGATGCTCCTCTTTCTTCCTTTATTGTTTAGTTTTGCACATATTTATTCTGCTCATCTCTCGCTCTAGGTGAAACAGAAGGTAAAGAGCCGTCCTCGACTCAGGGAATTTTAAAGTGCGCATGTGATGGAGACATTTATTTGTCTTTTGTAAGGATGTTCAACTATAATAATATAGTATAATAATAGAAATGTGTCACTAACATACTGCTCAGTGCATACTTTACTACCTTTTTATATAATGTTGAAAATTAACCTAGTGTGCAGCAAGTAAGAATTTGCGTTTTTCGCTTCCGGGGGCGATTCCGGGGGCTGTATCTCGGGCCCTCGGGGGCCCACGAGGCTGGGGGCGGTCTTTTTCAAAAGGTCTCAGCCCGTTCTCCAATTGATAAAAATTTGGCGCTGACAGGTTGAATTTTCACCGAGATATTTGCGTTTTTTGCTTCCGGGGACTGTATCTGGGGCCCCCGGGGGCCCATGATTCTGCGGGTGGTGTCTTTCGAAAGGTATCGGCCCGTTCTCCACTCGATAAAAATTTGGCCTCGATAGGTTGAGTTTTCACCGAGATACGTTGAGTTTTCGGCGAGATATTTGCGTTTTTCGCTTCCGGGGCGCATTGGGGGGGGGGGCTGTATGTCGGGCCCCCGGGGGCCCATGAGGCTGGGGGTGGTGTCTTTCGAAAGGTCATGGACCGTTCTACTCTCTATAAAAATTTGGCCTCGATAGGTTGAGTTTTCACCGAGATATTGAGTTTTATGTTGAGTTTTACGTTGACTTTTCGCCGAGATATTTGCGTTTTTCGATTCCGGGGCGCTTTGGGGGGGCTGTATCTTGGGCCCCCGGGGGCCCACAAGGCTGGGGGTGGTGTCTTTCGAAAGGTATCGGCCCGTTCTCCTCTCTATAAAAATTTGGCGTCGATAGTTTGAGTTTTCACCGAGATATTGAGTTTTATGTTGAGTTTTATGTTGAGTTTTCGCCGAGATATTTGCGTTTTTCGATTCCGGGGCGCATTGGGGGGGGGGCTGTATCTCGGGCCCCCGGGGGCCCATGAGGTTGGGTGTGGTGTCTTTCGAAAGGTCTCCGCCTGTTCTCCACTTGATAAAAATTTGGCGTCGATAGGTTGAGTTTTCACCGGGATATTGAGTTTTATGTTGAGTTTTACGTTGAGTTTTCGTCGAGATATTTGCGTTTTTCGATTCCGGGGCGCATTGGGGGGGGGGGGCTGTATCTCGGGCCCCCGGGGGCCCATGAGGTTGGGTGTGGTGTCTTTCGAAAGGTCTCCGCCTGTTCTCCACTTGATAAAAATTTGGCGTCGATAGGTTGAGTTTTCACCGGGATATTGAGTTTTATGTTGAGTTTTACGTTGAGTTTTCGTCGAGATATTTGCGTTTTTCGATTCCGGGCGCATTGGGGGGGGGGGCTGTATCTCGGGCCCCCGGGGCCCATGAGGTTGGGTGTGGTGTCTTTCGAAAGGTCTCCGCCTGTTCTCCACTTGATAAAAATTTGGCGTCGATAGGTTGAGTTTTCACCGAGATATTGAGTTTTATGTTGAGTTTTACGTTGAGTTTTCGACGAGATATTTGCGTTTTTCGATTCCGGGGCGCTTTGGGGGGGGGGGGCTGTATCTCGGGCCCCCGGGGGCCCACAAGGCTGGGGGTGGTGTCTTTCGAAAGGTATCGGCCCGTTCTCCTCTCTATAAAAATTTGGCGTCGATAGTTTGAGTTTTCACCGAGATATTGAGTTTTATGTTGAGTTTTACGTTGAGTTTTCGCCGAGATATTTGCGTTTTTCGATTCCGGGGCGCATTGGGGGGGGGGGCTGTATCTCGGGCCCCCGGGGGCCCATGAGGTTGGGTGTGGTGTCTTTCGAAAGGTCTCCGCCTGTTCTCCACTTGATAAAAATTTGGCGTCGATAGGTTGAGTTTTCACCGGGATATTGAGTTTTATGTTGAGTTTTACGTTGAGTTTTCGTCGAGATATTTGCGTTTTTCGATTCCGGGGCGCATTGGGGGGGGGGCTGTATCTCGGGCCCCCGGGGGCCCATGAGGTTGGGTGTGGTGTCTTTCGAAAGGTCTCCGCCTGTTCTCCACTTGATAAAAATTTGGCGTCGATAGTTTGAGTTTTCACCGGGATATTGAGTTTTATGTTGAGTTTTACGTTGAGTTTTCGTCGAGATATTTGCGTTTTTCGATTCCGGGGCGCTTTGGGGGGGGCTGTATCTTGGGCCCCCGGGGGCCCACAAGGCTGGTTGTGGTGTCTTTCGAAAGGTCTCCGCCTGTTCTCCACTTGATAAAAATTTGGCGTCGATAGTTTGAGTTTTCACCGAGATATTAAGTTTTACGTTGAGTTTTCGTCGAGATATTTGCGTTTTTCGATTCCGGGGCGCATTGGTGGGGGGCTGTATCTCGGGCCCCCGGGGGCCCATGAGGCTGCGGGTGGTGTCTTTCGAAAGGTCTCCGCCTGTTCTCCACTTGATAAAAATTTGGCGTCGATAGGTTGAGTTTTCGTTGAGATATTTGCATTTTTTCGCTTCCGGGGCGCTTTGGCGGGCTGTTTACACATTATTTACTGTACAAAAAACCACAGACATTGTTTTCTATACATTTTGGCTAATGCATACTTGCAAATTAGGTATGCATACTGAAAAATGTTATACTGTACATAGTATATATACTTTTATACTGTAGTATGTCTATTGTTCACTGCACATTAGTCTATGCATACTCAAAAATTGCATACTAAATACTTCATACTGGTGTATAGACATTGTTTGCTGCACATTTTTGAACATGCATACATGCAAATTAGTTTCCAATCAGTCAGATTTGCCCATTTCCCATACAGTTCGTGACTCTGAAAAGATGAAATATCGGATTAAACATTGTGGCATGACCGTAAAGTGCAAAACTCTTAACACCGCTCTGATAATAACATGAATATTTATTTTTACTAATAACTTCTGAATTGCTTTGACTTTGAAATGTCTTAATCATCACATGAAGCGTCTCTAATCCCTTTATGAGTTGAGCATTGCGAACATATCAGTTCTGAAGTCGCGCACTGGAATTAGCCCGATCCCAGTTCAGCTGACACGTCTTTGTCCCTTTAAAGTGCCTTTTGATGTGTGTGTGTGTTTCAGGCAGGCTGAGCTACTCTCCATGACCTTGTCGGGCTGCTAATTCTCTCCAGAGTCGTTGACGCATATGAAGTTGATCAGCGTATACGAGAGGCTTTGCATCAGATGCATGCAGAGCTCAGGACTCGTATCAACCAGTCAATTACCACCATTACCCATCCTGACAGCGTTCTGATTCACGCCGAGCCTCACTCGGGCGGCAGATGAAGAGATGCTAATTAATACGCACGGCCCCCTCGAGACTGGCCTGCAATCTCTCGGCAAATTGCTCCGTCGGTATGTGCGCTTTCACTCGTCCTGACTTCTGTCTCGAGCTGTTTACCTTTTTTTATTAACCAAACCAGTCGAGGGCAATTCTGTGGACTCTCTAGATCAATAATTAGTGGAAAACAATTGAACTTTTGCATTTGGGTGGCTGTAACAGGGTCATTTAGAAAATCCTAAAGGGAAAATCAGAGCTTCAGAACACAAAAATCGATGAGCATATACATGTGTCATAACATGCTGAAGAGGCAATCAAAGTTACATTAATGGTACATATTAGCACCTAAAATGTACATATTAGCACCTGAAATGTTCATATTAGCACCTAAAATGTACATATTCACACCTAAAATGTACATTAGCACCTAAAATGTCCATATTCACACCTAAAATGTACATTAGCACCTAAAATGTCCATATTTACACCTAAAATGTCCATATTCACACCTAAAATGTACATATTAGCACCTAAAATGTCCATATTCACACCTAAAATGTACATATTAGCACCTGAAATGTTCATATTAGCACCTAAAATGTACATATTCACATCTAAAATTTACATATTAGCACCTAAAATGTCCATATTCACACCTAAAATGTACATATTAGCACCTGAAATGTATGTATTAGCACCTGAAATGTTCATATTAGCACCTAAAATGTTCATATTAGCACCTAAAATGTTCATATTAGCACCTAAAATGTACATATTAGCACCTGAAATGTCCATATTCACACCTAAAATGTACATATTAGCACCTGAAATGTATGTATTAGCACCTGAAATGTTCATATTAGCACCTAAAATGTTCATATTAGCACCTAAAATGTTCATATTAGCACCTAAAATGTTCATATTAGCACCTAAAATGTACATATTAGCACCTGAAATGTTCATATTAGCACCTACAATGTACATATTAGCACCTGAAATGTACATATTAGCACCTAAAATGTTCATATTAACACCTTAAATGTACGTATTCACATCTAAAATGTACATATTAGCACCTAAAATGTACGTATTAGCACCTGAAATGTTCATATTAACACCTAAAATGTACATATTCACATCTAAAATTTACATATTAGCACCTAAAATGTACATATTCACACCTAAAATGTACATATTAGCACCTGAAATGTATGTGTTGGCACCTGAAATATATTAATATTAGCACCTAAAATGTACATATTAGCACCTGAAATGTTCATATTAGCACCTAAAATGTACATATTAGCACCTAAAATATACATATTTGCACCTAAAATGTTCATATTAGCACCTAAAATGTACGTATTAGCACCTAAAATGTTCATATTAGCACCTGAAATGTTCATATTAGCACCTAAAATGTACATAATATCACCTGAAATGTTCATATTAGCATCTAAAATTACGTTTACTTAATTATCCAGTAAAACGATATGTTAATGCGGATATTATTTTGACTTGTTCATCATTGTGTGAGTGTTTTATTCGCTGACTTTAGCAGCTTCTTTACGCGAAGAACAACACAGTGACGAGACGCGTTTGTCCACTCAGGGCCACCGTAGAAACCTGTTACATTGAAACATGAGGTCTTTATACACCACCGGAAACATAGTTATCCTCTAAATATTACACACTGCACCTTTAATAATGTGTAGATATGTGCACTGGAAAAGAAGACAAAAATACTGAATAATAAATATTTTTTTGCAGTGTAGGGTTTGGCAGAGATGCATTGGGCCTGAGGTAACATTTAGCACGTCTTGAAGCTCGCAGTGTTATTACTTATTATATATGATTGTGGTGTGTGCCTCAGTCTTGTGTTCTTCCTCCTGTCCTCTGGGTGTGTGATCGATAGCTCGTTTCACACACACTCTTTATTGATAAACTCACCGATTGAATCGTCTGCACAGCTGTCAGTCAAACTGAGTCTTTGTGTGTGTGTGTGTGTGTGTGAGTGTTTGCTCAGTGTCCTTGAGTGTGTGTTTCGTGTCTTTGAGCTCACGTCATCATATCAGCAATGACTAAACTGTCAGTGACTGCATTATAGACTAGTGTATGATCGACTATTAAAAATGTGTGTGTGTGTGTGTGTGTGTGAGTGAGTGAGACAGACAGAGAGAGAGAGACTTTGTGTTTGTGTGTGTGTGTGTGTGTGTGTGTGAGAGAGAGAGTGAAGAGAGAGAGCTTTTTGTGTGTGTGATCGTGTGTGTGTATTTGTAAGAGTGAGAGAGACAGTGAGTCTGTGTGTGAGTGTGAAAGAAAGAGACAGTGTTTTTTTGTGTGTTTGAGAGAGAGTTTGTGTGTGTTTGTGTATTTGTAAGAGAGAGAGTTTGTGTATTTGTGTGTGTGTGTGTGTGAGAGAGAGAGAGAGGGCGTTTTTTTGTGCGTGTGAAGAGAGAGAGTTTGTGTGTGTTTGTGTATTTGCAAGAGAGAGAGAGAGAGAGAGAGAGAGTTTGTGTGTGTGTGTGAGAGAGAGAGAGTGAAGAGAGAGAGCTTTTTTTGTGTGTGTGAAGAGAGAGAGTTTGTGTGTGATCGTGTGTGTGTGTTTGTAAGAGAGAGAGAGACAGTGAGTCTGTGTGTGAGTGTGAAAGAAAGAGACAGTGTTTTTTTGTGTGTTTGAGAGAGAGTTTGTGTGTGTTTGTGTATTTGTAAGAGAGAGAGTTTGTGTATTTGTGTGTGTGTGTGTGTGTGTGAGTGAGAGAGAGAGAGAGAGAGTGTGAAGAGAGAGAGAGAGAGAGCGTTTTTTTGTGCGTGTGAAGAGAGAGAGTTTGTGTGTGTTTGTGTATTTGTAAGAGAGAGAGAGAGAGAGAGAGTTTGTGTATTTGTGTGTGTGTGTGTGTGTGTGTGTGAGAGAGAGTGTGAAGAGAGAGAGAGAGAGAGTTTTTTGTGCGTGTTTGAGAGAGAGTTTGTGTGTGTTTGTGTATTTGTAAGAGAGAGAGTTTGTGTATTTGTGTGTGTGTGTGTGAGAGAGAGAAAGAGAGAGTGTGAAGAGAGAGAGAGAGAGTTTGTGTGTTTGAGAGAGAGTTTGTGTGTGTTTGTGTATTTGTAAGAGAGAGAGAGAGAGAGTTTGTGTATTTGTGTGTGTGTGTGAGAGAGAGAGAGAGAGAAAGAGAGAGAGTGTGAAGAGAGAGAGAGAGAGAGCGTTTTTTGTGCGTGTTTGAGAGAGAGTTTGTGTGTGATCGTGTGAGAGAGAGACAGTTTGTGTGTGTGTGTGTGTGTGTAATTGTGTGTGTGTGTATTTGTAAGAGAGAGAGAGAGAGAGAGACAGTGAGTCTTTGTGTGTGTTTGAGACTTTGTGTGTGTTTGTGTATTCGTAAGCGAGAGAGAGAGAGAGAGACAGAGACAGTGTGTGTGTGTGTGTGTGTGTTTGAGAGAGAGAGAGAGAGTCTGTATGGGTGTGATGTTAATATTTCATAAGCACAACTGTTAAAAAGGTATCTTTTAAAAATATATACTTTTTATTCATCAAGGACGCATTAAATTGATCATAAGTGACAGTAAAAGACATTTATAATGTTACAAAAGATTCTATTTCAAATAAACACTATTAAATAAAACTTTCCATTCATCAAAGAATCCTGAAAATAAAATGAGTCACAGTAATGATTTCAACACTGATAATAATCATAAATGTTTATGATCATCAGATCCTCATATTAGAGTGATTTCTGATGGGTCATGTGACTCTGAAGACTGGTATATAACGAAAAATATATAACGATAAATCCGACTTGAGCATTAATGTCTCGTTCAATATCAACACGGCTCTTCAGTTACAGTGTGTGTGTGTGTGTGTAAATGACAGGCTGCAAAACTGCGGTTTGAAAAGATGCTTTCAGTCGGTGTAATTATAGTGTAATTATGTGCAATCATCAGCGTATCAATACTGCAGTGTGTGTACCGGACCACAAGTGTGTATCCACGAGTGTGTTTACCGGACCGCGAGTCCTGAAAAATAAAATCTATCACTATTTAGTATTTACACAAAAATTTAGCTTTGAACACAGTTATAAATAACACATTCACACAGAAATCAGTTATATTACACTGTAAAAATGAATATGCTTTATCTAATCAATAAAATTGTGGCAGCAATATTATTTATTAAATTGAACAAATCAGAATTGAGTAATAGTTAATCAAATTAATATTCTAATTATTTCTAATTTGTACGATTTAATTAATAATATTGCTTGTAATATGTTGCCACAATTTTATTGATTAGACAAAGCATATTATTTTTGTTCAGTGTACTGTATTTTTGATCAAATAACTGAATAAGTTTTTCAGATGACAAAACAGCAAGACAGAATTATTGTGATTGTGTGTGTGGTTGTCGTTAGCTGTGTTTCTGCAGTTCACTTCCTTCTTCAGGCACACACAACTTATACGTGTTGACATTGTGTGTTTGTGTGATCGATCCTCTGCGTCAGTGTGTGTGTGTGTTATCCGTTAGATAAAGCCTCTCTCCTTCTGTGTGTTTGAGTGATTGTGGTGTGAGTATCTCAGATCACATACTGATGGAGGATCGGCATCTAACCGACTCGCTCCACACATCACCCAGCGTGTGTGTGTGTGTGTGTGTGTGTGTGTGTGTGTGTGTGCGCGTGTGCTTGTAAGAACAATCACAAACCAAATCAGTTTTTTCTCAAATTCACTAGTTGTTTCTTTTTATCTCAAATGAGCTCTAATAATAATCAAAATATAATAAATAGAGCATAAATGCTGCTATCCCAGATAACAGAACGTTCTGCCAAGGTTCTCTCAAAGTTACGAACAAACGTTCTTTTATTTTTATTTTTTTATTTATTTATTTTTTTTGCATTATGTACAGAACAAGACAGGGAACATACAAAAAACTGTAAGACACTTCCATTTAGATCAATACAGAGTATGGATTTAGAAAGAAGAAGAAAAAAACAAACAAAAAATTGTCAAAACAATCACATAGCTACATGAAAGGAATTAACCCTTATGCTGCATTAGGGACATATTTGGTCTTTTGCAGTTTAATTTCTTTGACCATTTTGGCTGTTTTAATGCAAACGGTATGAAATTTGGCAAAATTGTGACTTTTTGGATACATGTAAAAAATGTGATCCCATTTTGCTAAATATGTATAACACACACTGTGTAGATCAAATAGTAACACTCAGCACCATAAAGACCAAAAATGGCCCATTGAAACCCATTAAAACGTTGTTTAAAACTGAGGCTGTCAGTAATACATGAAACATGATTTTTGCACAAACATCCTTTCATTTTGAAGCAAAAGCATTATATTTGCATTATATAGTGTATTCCACCAGATGACGTCACTACATATTTATTCCCTATGGGTGGAAATGCACCTTATTTTAGGCAATAGGCAATGTTTAATAGGTGGCCATTTTTGGTCTCTAACGCGCTAAGTGGGATTTTTTGCAAAGTGGGACTGTGAAAATCCAAATCTAAAGTTTTCTCTTTGCATTTATTGAAAATAATTGAATTTTTGTGTTTTTTCCTCTTATACAAATCGATGGTTTCGCAAACAAAACTGGTAATTAAAGGGTTAAAATCCTGAAATTGAATACATTTTTGGTAGTTATGATGAGGACTGATGCTGGTTAAAAGATTTAACTTGGTAAAAGTGGAAAATAATAATAATATATAATATTTTAGGCAATGTTTAATATGTGGCCATTTTTGGTCCTTAATGCACTCAATGGTGTTAAAAATCTAATGCAGCACAAGGGTTAAAATACTAAAAAAGTAAATATTTTGATAAAGAGAGACATAAGGTTTCAAACTTTCTATTACGTTTTTTGAAATATTTAAGGCTCTGAAACATTTGAGTAAAATCACATAGAAATATATTAAAGGAGGGCTTACAAACGTTCTTTCAGTAACATTAATAGAATTATATCTGCTGTGTTCTAAAAACGTTCATGGAATGCTTTAATTCTTTATCGTTTTCAGTTGGACGTCCGTTTAAAGTTTTTCAAATGTTACCAGTTTCGGAATGTTCGTTCAAAAGTAACAATCCCATATTGTCTCCTCGAACTCAACAATAACAAGACACACACCATCTGATAGAAAAAGCCATTCATGTTCATTTTAAAGCTCGTACTTCATAACAACTATTGACTCGTTTGAACTGCTGGTGAAACAGACAATGAGTAACACTTTATCTCTTGATCTCATTTGTTAACATAAGTTAAAGGGATAGTTCACTTTGAAATTAATTTTTGATATGTTTTATCTTACCTCAAGGGGATCCCAGATGTAGGTGTCTTTGTTTCCACAGTATTTTCAATTTTGACATTTTTTGGTCAAAGCGTTGTTGTCTATCAGTCATACACTGGGGGTGAAGGGGGTCCTCAATCGGTTCACCTCAAAAAGCATGCACAGAGAAGTCCAATATGGACATTTTAGGTGCTAATATGTAATTGGTGCTAATATGGACATTGTATGTACTAATATGGAATATTTTAGGTGCTAATATGGACATTTTAGGTGCTAATATGGACATTGTATGTACTAATATGGACAATTTAGGTGCTAATATGGACATTTTAGGTGCTAATATGGAAAATTTAGGTGCTAATATGTACAGGTGCTAATATGGACATTTCAGGTGCTAATATGGACATTTTAGTTGCTAATATGGACATTTTAGGTGCTAATATGGACAGTTTAGGTGCTAATATGGACAGTTTAGGTGCTAATATGGACATTTTAGGTGCTAATATGGAAAATTTAGGTGCTAATATGTACAGGTGCTAATATGGACATTTCAGGTGCTAATATGGACATTTTAGTTGCTAATATGGACATTTTAGGTGCTAATATGGACAGTTTAGGTGCTAATATGGACAGTTTAGGTGCTAATATGGACATTTTAGGTGCTAATATGGACAGTTTAGGTGCTAATATGGACATTTTAGGTGCTAATATGGACATTTTAGGTGCTAATATGGACATTGTATGTACTAATATGGACAGTTTAGGTGCTAATATGGACAGTTTTAGGTGCTAATATGGACATTTTAGGTGCTAATATGGACAGTTTAGTTGCTAATATGGACATTGTATGTACTAATATGGACATTTTAGGTGCTAATATGGACAATTTAGGTGCTAATATGGACATTTTAGGTGCTAATATGGAAAATTTAGGTGCTAATATGTACAGGTGCTAATATGGACATTTCAGGTGCTAATATGGACATTTTAGTTGCTAATATGGACATTTTAGGTGCTAATATGGACATTTTAGGTGCTAATATGGACAGTTTAGATGCTAATATGTACATTTTAGTTGCTAATATGGACATTTTAGTTGCTAATATGGACATTTTAGGTGCTAATATGGACAGTTTAGGTGCTAATATGGACATTTTAGGTGCTAATATGGAAAATTTAGGTGCTAATATGTACAGGTGCTAATATGGACATTTCAGGTGCTAATATGGACATTTTAGTTGCTAATATGGACATTTTAGGTGCTAATATGGACAGTTTAGGTGCTAATATGGACAGTTTAGGTGCTAATATGTACATTTTAGTTGCTAATATGGACAATTTAGTTGCTAATATGGACATTTTAGGTGCTAATATGGACATTTTAGGTGCTAATATGGACAGTTTAGGTGCTAATATGGACATTTTAGTTGCTAATATGGACATTTTAGTTGCTAATATGGACATTTTAGGTGCTAATATGGACATTGTATGTACTAATATGGACATTTTAGGTGCTAATATGGACATTTTAGGTGCTAATATGGACAATTTAGGTGCTAATATGGACATTTTAGGTGCTAATATGGACAGTTTAGGTGCTAATATGGACATTGTATGTACTAATATGGACATTTTAGGTGCTAATATGGACATTTTAGGTGCTAATATGGACAATTTAGGTGCTAATATGGACATTTTAGGTGCTAATATGGAAAATTTAGGTGCTAATATGTACAGGTGCTAATATGGACATTGTATGTACTAATATGGACATTTTAGGTGCTAATATGGACATTTTAGGTGCTAATATGGACAATTTAGGTGCTAATATGGACATTTCAGGTGCTAATATGGACATTTTAGTTGTTAATATGGACAGTTTAGGTGCTAATATGGACAGTTTAGGTGCTTATATGTACATTTTAGTTGCTAATATGGACATTTTAGTTGCTAATATGGACAGTTTAGGTGCTAATATGGACATTTTAGTTGCTAATATGGACATTTTAGTTGCTAATATGGACATTTTAGGTGCTAATATGGACATTTTAGGTGCTAATATGGACAGTTTAGGTGCTAATATGGACATTTTAGTTGCTAATATGCACATTTTAGGTGCTAATATGGACATTTTAGGTGCTAATATGGACAGTTTAGGTGCTAATATGGACAATTTAGGTGCTAATATGGACAGTTTAGGTGCTAATATGCACCTAAATGCTATGCACCTATGCTTTGCCAGGTCGCCATTGTAAATGAGAATGTGTTCTCAATGTGCTCACCTGGTTAAATAAAGGTTTTATTATAATATGTACAGGTGCTAATATGGACATTTTAGGTACTAATATGTAACATTAAGGTACCAATATGCACCCTTTAGGTACTTTTAAAAAGGTACAGCCCCAGTGACAGCTTTTGTACCTTTTTTTCTGAGAGTGTACGTGTCTGAAAAACTGGTATTATCTCACAATGTGCTGAAATATGAAGCCTCTCTCTCTCACTTTCTCTCTCTCTCAGTAATCATGTGTTCCTCCTCTCCGTCTGTGTTTCCTCTCTCTCTCTCTCTCTCTCTCTCTCTCTCCTCTGTTTCCAGGCTTCACTCGCTCGGATCCGTCGCCCGCAGTGATTAATCGCCGATTGGCAATAATAAACACACACACTCTGACAAATAGCCAATCACACACTTCTTTATCTCCCTCTCGCAGGCACACCGAGAGCGTCAGATCCGCTTTGAGCCACGGATGAGTGTGTGTGCGTGAGTGTGTGTGTGTGAGTGAGAGAGTGTCTGTGTGTGTGTGACGTGTTTTGATGTGATTTCTGTGCTGATTTACATTGAGAAGTGTAAATGTGGATTGACGGCCTCTTACTGGAGACTGTTGTCGTTTAGGCTCGTGTTTCTCAGTGTGTGTGTGTGTGTGTGTGTGTGTGTGTACTCTTCTATTTCCAGCCTTCATGACTCAATCTTCCTCCTCTGGGCTTTCCTCTGTCACCTTGTTCTCAGACATGATGTGAGGTTCGTCCTACTGTCTGTCGGAGAGACTCTCGTTCTTACCGCTGGTTTGTGTGTGTGTGTGTGTGTGTCGGACTAATGCAAACGCTCCTTCTGGGAGATTCCTTGTGTAACGTTGCATTCGAACTGTGTTCAGTCCATTCGCATTGATTTTTTGTGTGAAGGAGAAGCAGAGTCATTTTCACTTCTACAGGAGTGTGTGTGTGTGTGTGTGTGTGTGTGTGTGACTGTTGAGGGAAATTCTCTCTCTGTCTAACTAAAAAACAAGTCCATCAGCTCAGGGTTTTTTTATGGTGCATATTTGCAATAAATTATAAAACGATGGTTCAATGAATAATTAAAAGGGAAATATATGT
The DNA here is from genome assembly GCF_016745375.1 of Pimephales promelas. The sequence goes on along the minus strand of NW_024121943.1, from coordinate 773,779 downwards.
GGCTGTCAAATCGATTAATCGCATCTAACATAAAAGTTTGTGTTTAAAGTAAATTTAAAGTAAATCCTACACAAAAAAAAAATGTTTGTATAGATTAAATTTTTTTTAGATAGTATCCAAACACATTTTTATGTCAGATTTAAATTTCTCAAGTTGGCATTTTTTATTATTAAATTTGACATTGAAAAATAAATCCGATGAGAAGCACTTTATCTGAATAATACGGAGGCGTATTGCATTCACTTGAAGAAAAAAATCTACTCTGTTTTTCTGAATTAACGAGTTAATTTTTCATGAGAAAAAAAAAATTTGCTCTGTTTTTCTGAATTAATGAGTTAATTTTTCATGCGAAAATTTTTTTTTGCTCTGTTTTTCTGAATTAACGAGTTAATTTTTCATGAGAAAAAAAGTTGCTCTGTTTTTCTGAATTAATGAATTAATTTTTCAGGAGAAAAAAAAAATTTGCTCTGTTTTTCTGAATTAATGAGTTAATTTTTCATGCGAAAAATTTTTTTTGCTCTGTTTTTCTGAATTAACGAGTTAATTTTTCATGAGAAAAAAATTTGCTCTGTTTTTCTGAATTAATGAGTTAATTTTTCATGAGAAAAAAAGTTTTTGCTCTGTTTTTCTGAATTAATGAGTTAATTTTTCATGAGAAAATTTATTATTATTTATTATTCATTAATTCAGAAAAACAGAGCAAAAAAAAAATTCCATTAAAAATTAACTCATTAATTCAGAAAAACAGAGCAAAAAAAATTTTCTCATGAAAAATTAACTCGTTAATTCAGAAAAACAGAGCAAAATTTTTTTTTCTCATGAAAAATTAACTCATTTAATTCAGAAAAACAGAGCAAAAATTTTTTTCTTATGAAAAATTAACTCGTTAATTCAGAAAAACAGAGTAGATTTTTTTTCTTCAAGTAAATGCAATACGCTTCCGTAGAATAATCCTCATTTTGACCCTAATTTTTCATTCCCAAAGCAAACGAGTAATGGTTTCAAGGTCACACACACACACACACTCTTGAACTACATGAACATTTTTACCCGTGCGTTTCATCCCTCTATCCTTCATCTGTTTGTTTTCCTGGATCTCTGTCATCCGCTGAGCGTCCACCTGTCCTTGGCTCGACTTTCACCTGCTCGCCGACTGGAGATGATGGGATTAATCTCCTCTTTTCCAGCCTCATGACACCCGCCTGTTCTTCTCCATTTATCCGTGCCGCTCATGAAGAGACGGTCATAGATGGAGAAGAAATGGTTGGTGTGTTTTTGATATCATTAGAGATGGATATTTTGCGATAACAAAAATACATTCCCATTACCATATGAAAAAATGTCTGAATGTTTTAAAAACGTTTTTTTTCTTGGTAATAATTTGGAACACTTTACAATAATGAACTAAGACTTAACAATACTTCTTCAGTTAATATTATTTACTAATACGTTATTAAAATGAGATTAACAAAGGTTAACATTAGTTAATGCTCTGTGTGAACTAACATGAATAGCTGTATTTTTATTAAAAATGTATGAAAACTGTAACAAATGTATTGTTCATGCTATTAATACATAAATGTTATCTAGCGAACCTTATTGTAAAGTGTTACCATTTAAGGAAACATTCCATTATGTCAATTTTCAAACATTAGAATGTTACTTTTGAATCTCGGAACATTCCGAAACTGGCAACATTTAAAACGTGTGAGAATCTTACGGGAACAAGTTCTGAGAACAATATAGTCGACATATCCTGACTTCTGGAATCTGATTGTAAGTAAAACATAAGCAGGACTTGTTGTTATCCACCAATAATTGAGCGAATCACACTAATATGATGTGACGGATCTGTTTCTGTGTGAACAGAAACGCGTTGAATTTGATATTTTCAGTTCTGATCAGCGTGTGAACCAAAGAAATGTACTTTAGATGCAAGGTTTGCCAGATGTAACCCCACCAAGACTGCTTAAAATAAAAAAATTACAGTAAAAATTGTAAGTATCATTTAAATCAGCTGTTATGTGAATATAGTAAAGTGTAATTTATTCCTTTCATTACTCCAGTTTTCAGTGTCACATGATCCTTCAGAAATCACTTTAATATGCGGATCTGATGCTTAAGACACATTTATGATTATTATCAGTGTTGAACACAGTTCATATTAGTATATTAGTATTATCTCAGCTACATGTGATGATCTTGTGTCTTTCTATTCCTCCAGTGTTTTTGGGGTTAAAGAAAAAAAACAGATTTTAGATCCGTAAAAGATAAAATGTTGCTATTATGGTTTTATTGAAATTTTTACTGTAAATTTCACAGATTGTTTGACAGTTTTTCACCTTTTGTGCATAATAAGCTCTAATCTGGATCAGATGATATGCTGAATCAAAAGCCTGCGATATAAAAGCTCCTGCATCTGTCCCAAATACTATACGAAATAATCCTGTAAAAAAAACGGTAAACTAGTGGCACCTGTGGTTGCCAGTACCGTAAAACTACCGTGTGTTACTGTTTTTGAAATTAACAGCTAAATACAGTAATTTTTGTCAGCTACAGCTGTTAAATTACAGTTATATACTGTAGCTGATAAAACGGTATTTGGCTGCTAATTTCAAAAACAGTAACACACTGTATTTTTACGCTATGATGCAAACACAGCTGCCGGTAGTTTACCGATTTTTTACAGGATCATCTTTCCAGTGAAACAACACATAAATGCCACATATGTTGTGCTTTTATTCCCCTCCGAAAATCTGCTCTTCTCCACCCGCCACATCCAATCAGAGGCTGCGCTTTTCACGAACACCAGAGCCAGCGTGACCTTTCCTGTGACCTTTCCGATGAAGCGCATTGTGAAACTCTCTGCGCAGTGTGTTATGATGATGAATGATGTTCATTAAACGCATGAGAATATCAATTAGCTGTAAAGAGTGCAGCTCGCTAGACTTCCTCATTCTGTCACGCGAGAGAACGTTTCGTTAGATCATCCTTTATTATCCCGTACAGTTCTGGCCGTTGGAGTTATTCGTCCCTGATCACTTCTTCTCTCTCTAATCAGTAATCTTGGCTAGTTTATGGATCTCTCATCGCAGGTTCATCATTGAAAATGATGTGGAACTTCAAGCCCATCCGTCTCCATGGGAGTTATTTCCCATAATGCATCTGTTCGTCAGAGCGGGAGCCGGTGTGACCGAGAGAGATGATGACGTCCATCACCGCGGCGACAGCTGTCAACCGGTTAGTGTCGTCGTGTGTTGTTTTAGATGAGGAGATACATGTGCACATCATATTTCAAAAGAACAAGAAAAAAAAATAGAAGAAAAAATAGAAAAAAATAGAAGAAAAAAATAGAAAAAAAGAAAAAAGTCACCCATTTTGAGGAGCATTCATTTTTTTGACATGGTCACAAACTTAAATCATATATTATAGTATATTATATTATATTATTTTATATAAGATGTAGTGCTGAGTAATCGCGATTAATTGCATCTAACAAAAGTTTTTGTTAATATAATATATGTGTGTGTGTATGTGCATATATATATATATATATATATATATATATGAAGAGTTCAGATGCAAAAGCCTCTAAATGCCATTTGAAATTTTCCTCTTTAATGATGATTTTTACCAAACTTGTATATTTAAGTTCAGTAATTTCACTTAAATGGCAATGATAATTACCTATTAATTGTTATTTAAGTGAAATTACAGAACTTAAATATACAAGTTTGATAAAAATCATCATTAAAGAAGAAAATTTCAAATGGCATTTAGAGGCTTTTGCATCTGAACTCTTCATATATACTGTATATATATATATATATAAATACACACCCACACACACATATATACATACACATATATTATATAAACAAAAACCTTTTTGTTAGATGCGATTAATTGCGATTAATCGATTTGACAGCACAAATTATATTACATTAAAATTATCATTAATATAATGCATCTTTTATTAATGATTCTAATTATATTCTCATTAGTAGATCAAATTAAACTCATATTAAACTTTAATAAAATCAGTTTAAGTGAAATGCAGTTCAACAAATTGTCTACAAATATTTACGCAACTAGCCACTATATCATATGTTTTGCATTACAATAATAAGAATTAGGGTTTAAATGTGTTTAATGGTCATGAAAATAATGATTGTTTTTTAATCGTTCTCAAATAGGCTTCGTTTTCTTTGACGCAAAATTAATTCTTCATTTTTAGTGTGAAATATGACACGCTACAATGTTCTTGCCAGGTTTCATGAGATGCATGCAGATTATTAATAGTGTGTGTGTTCTCTTAAAGACACGGGCAGAGCATATAATTATAGTTCATTACATAACGAAGGAGCCTATATACAGCATTAATATGCATGAGATGAGAATAATGCAGGAATCTCACACACACGCTGGGAATCTGTTTGCGGCTGTGCTAATATGAAATTTATAATATTAAAAGCTGAATTACTACAATAAATGAAAACTAAATAGAAATATTTAAAATAATAAAAATTAAAAGATCAAAATTACTAAAACTAAACCAAAACTGAAAATATAAAAATAAAGGCTAATTCTGAATATTAATAAATATTATAATAGTCGATAAATAATACTGAAATAACAGTTTGATTGCAGTAATGCGATATATAAATGGACTGAAATTAAGCTGATTTAAGATATAAAAACTTAAACAGAAATTGGAACATAATTGAAAAATAATTATTTAAAAAAGGTGGATGTTGAAGTACTAAAATTACTAAAAATACAAATAAATTAACAGTAAAAATAAATATTAAAAACAACTAAAATATATGAGAAAATCAACAAAAATGATTAAAAACTGGAAATAAAAAACAAAATAAAATAATACAAAAAATTATATAAAAAGAATAATAAATAATAATGCACTATAATAAAAATAATACATGAAAAACTAGAAATGTTGCCTTGGCAACTGAACTGATTTCTTTGAAGTAACTGTGACGCTGACACACTGAGGCTTGAAGTGAGCATGAACACACACTTCCTCCAGTAATTAGAGTCACAGCCGTCAGTAATGAGTATATGTTCACAATCTGGATAATAATTACAATCACCAGAAATATGATGCAATGATATAATCCATCCCAAAAATGAAATACTCACTCACTCATGACCTGCTTTTTTAGTCCTGAACTCACACACACACACACACACACCTTGTGTTCTGCAAGTCTACAGCGAACGCTTCTAATAGATCAGCGCTGACAGCTTCATTACACTGAACATTAGCAGAGACTCTATCAGCGCCGCCACAAAACAACATTATTACAAAACACACATTATCCAAATAAGACTGATTGGCATTATTCTAACAGGCGTGTGTGTGTGTGTGTGTCGCTTCCACAGCCTGAAGTTCACTTATAGCGTTGATCGTTTAGTTTCTGAAGTTTTCTCTCTGATCATTAGAATAAAACTTTAGCAAACAGTCCAGTTCCCGATCAGGTGGCATTGAAACGACAGCTGTGATGTCATCCTGACCTCTGACCTGACACGGTATCTTAACTCAGTTCTCCAGTGAGACCTTGGCATCTGTAAACGGTGTTGGACAGAGAGAGAAACAGACTGAAAGAGAAAGTTATAAAGCGAAGCGACAGCCTCGGGCTCTTCAGCTCTGACACACACTGACCTACATCAACTGTGTGTGTGTGTGTGTGTGTGTGAGTTAGTGAGTGAGAGAGTGTAAATGAGTGTGTGTGAGTGAGTGAGACGTCTAATGTCTAATAATAATAATGTATTATTATAATTAATTTATTATTATTATTAAATATATCTATGATACTCAATATAAATATGTAAGTACTTTTTTCTGACATTGAACACACCAGAGTTATTAGTATAATGTATTTTATGTATATGAAAGATTAATCGGTGCACATCATCATTATTGTGTTCAATTCCTGGTCATCTTGAGTGAGAATCAGTTCCTCTCGCAGCATCTCTCTCTTCTCTGATGATGTGGGCGGAGCTTTAACCTGTCAATCACATGAGATCCGCCAATGGCAAACCACAACCATCCAATCAACTCCACACAGACACAATCAAGCCCCGCCCACATTTGTTCTTGTTTGAGAAGCGTTTCACTCGATATACGACACAATAAGGAAGAAAAGACCAGCGCAACTTCATTCCCAGCAGCTTGAGCAGTTTTTCACTCGGCCCGGTTAAAGAAGCCTACATTAATGAAACAATTAAAGATTTATTAGACGAGCGTGTGCATTGATCAGTGAAGCGTCACACTCACAGCTCGGGACGGGAGCTCGGCCAAGGATTCTGGGAAAAGAGGAGCTGAATGCCAAGCGTAATGAAGACGCGGATAAGTGGATCTGGCCGACGGTGCGCTCGATACCGGATCGTTGCGTTCATACACTCTAAAAAATGCTGGGTTGTTTTAACCCAATTTTGGGTCAAATATGGACAAACCCTAAATGTTGGGTTAAAAATGTAATGTAAAAAATTAACCCAACGGCTGGGTTAGTCCATATTTGACCCAAAGTTGGGTTAAAATAACCCAGCATTTTTTAGAGTGTATGATATTAAAATGGCAACATTTCGAGTTGAAATCCAGTCACTAGAATTTTCTTAACACAGATGTAGCATATAATCATTTCATTGGTATTCCTCCGTGTCTCTACTAACGGATTTATGAAAACATCTCTAAAATCTGGCAAACCAATACATCATAACCTGTCATAAATATGTCATAAACGTGACATAGCAGATTAATTAGAAAAATTAATAATTACGGTGTGTAGTATTGTGAAAAGCGCCATACATTTACATTTAGTTCATATAAGTTCATATCCACCGAGTCCTTAACGATGCCACTGTTTGTTTCCTATAATTCCTCGCCTCCAGACCTGGATTACGGTTAAACCGTGTGTGTGTGTCAGGAGAACGGATCCTGAGATGTGTTTTCTATCAGCCTCCGGTGGAGATGTTGAAGCGCAGGATAAAAGCAGAGCTGGATGGGGAAGTCAATAGCGTGTGTTGTGTGTCAGAAGCTTCAGTGTGACTGTGACCTATATTTACAGCTCGAGTGCGTCTCGCTCCTGTCACGCCGAGAGAGAGAGAGAGAGAGAGACATCTGGGTATCCGGTGGCTTCACGTATGACCGAAGCTCATTTCCAGCACAGAAGGGGAAATCATGCTCTGGTACTGTAAATCATCATTATCACATACTAATGGGAGATTATGCCAATCTAAACCATAATTATGTTTAAAAGTCAAAATTATTGCTTGTCAGAATTGACAAAAAGTCAAAATTATGACTTTAAAAGCCATAATTATAAGATAAAAAGTCAAAATTATTAATTAAAATGTCAAAATTATGTTGGAATTGAGACCAAATTAAAATAATGACAAAAAAATTAAGTTGAAATTGAGTCAAAATTGATAAAATTGGAATTTACGACTGTCAAAATTATGACTTTAAGTCATAATTGAGATAAAAAGTCAAAACTACATTAAAAGTTTGTTTACATTGACTTTATAAGTCAATTATGATATACTAAGTCGAAAATTAAACTCGAAAAGTCAAAACTGACACACTAATGACAAAAAGTCATACTTGTCATAATTTCAACATTTTGGCAATTATAACTGTCACTCTAATCTCATAATTTCAATTTAGTAAGTGATAATTTTGACTTTTTATGTCATAAGTATGACTTTTACGCTCATAATTGCAACTTAGTATGTCATAATGTCAACTTTTGAAGTCATAATTATGACTTTTCATCTTATAAACATGTCATAATTATGACTTTTCATCTTATAAGCATGTCTTAATTATGACTTTTCATCTTATAAACGTCACAATTATGACTTTTCATCTTATAAGCATGTCATAATTATTACTTTTCATCTTATAAACATATCAAAATTACGACTTTAAAAGGCATAATTATAAGATTAAAAAGTCAAAATGATGAATTAAAATGTCAAAATTATGTTGGAATTGAGACAAAATTGAAATAATGACTAAAAAAATTAAGTTGAAATTGAGTCAAAATTGATAAAATTGAATTGATGACAGTCAAAAATATGACAAAAGTCAAAATTGACAAAGTCAAAATTATGACTAAGTCATAACTGAGATAAAAAGTCAAAACTACATTAAAAGTTTGTTTACGTTGACTTTAGTCAATTATGATATACTAAGTCAAAATTTTTACTTAAAGTCAAAACTGACATAATGACACAATGATATAAAAAGTCATACTTGTCATAATTTCAACATTTTGGCAATTATAACTGTCACTATAATCTCATAATTTCAATTTAGTAAGTGATCATTTTGAGTTTTTATGTCATAAGTATGACTTTTACGGTCATAATTGCAACTTAGTATGTCATAATGTCAACTTTTGAAGTCATAATTATGACTTTTCATCTTATAAGCATGTCATAATTATTACTTTGCATCTTATAAGCATGTCATAATTATGACTTTTCATCTTATAAACATATCAAAATTACGACTTTAAAAGCCATAATTATAAGATTAAAAAGTCAAAATGATGAATTAAAATGTCAAAATTATGTTGGAATTGAGACAAAATTTAAATAATGACTAAAAAATTAAGTTGAAATTGAGTCAAAATTGATAAAATTGAATTTATGACAGTCAAAAATATGACAAAAGTCGAAGTCAAATTGACTCTAATCTCATAATTTCAATTTAGTAAGTGATAATTTTGACTTTTTATGTCATAAGTATGACTTTTACGCTCATAATTGTCATAATGTCAACTTTTGAAGTCATAATTATGACTTTTCATCTGATAATTTGTCTTATACTGGAGCATGATTTTTTTCTATGCACATCACATCAAGCCATTTAAAAAATCAATTGCTCTTCTAAATCCACATGCATGCGTGGATAAAACGAGCTTTCACGGAAGTCGCGCGGATGATAAACGATGTGCACGATAACGAGATCGGTAATTGGCTCCTTCTTTCACTCAGTGGAGCAATTTACTCAATTTAACAAACCCGATTGAGTTGTGTGTGTGTGTGTGTGTGTGTGTGACGGGACGCTTGTTTGAAGAGATCGCTGATGGCTTTAATGTCGTCGTTTGTTTCCTTCATGAAGCGTCCTGGGAGATGAAGATGTTATTGAAGTCCTGCGTGAGACGAGCTCTAGAATAAATCATCGTCCACAGATTTATTATACGTTTGTGGTGTTTTTATTTACAGCTGTTCACTGTTAATAGCTCAACAGCGTATCATTCAGGAGATTGGGTTTAATATTCAGTCAAACTCATCTAGAAGTGTACATGAACATATGAACTAGTCTGAAAACAGTGAGCGCTGAAGCCTTTACTTCTGTTCGCTTGCCTTTTGAAATCATTTGAATGTGTAGATTTACAGAGAAGGACTGCAGTGCACACACACACACACACACACACACACACACACACTGCAAGCTTTATGGTTGCTAAAGTGAAATCCAATTACACTGTTAACGCAGCGAGACACTGAGGCAGACGGTGTGAGACTCGTTCTGTGTTGCGGTTTCACACACACACACACACACACACACACACGTTCTCCTATAGATCAGCACGAACACTTCTCCAGCTCAGAGGACAACCATAAAACACGCCTTTATGTGCACGATGGGGAAATACAACTGAACATTTTAAAGCCAGCGTGAAAAAGCATTCGCAAATTTGTGCATTAATAACCCAGACAGCAACATAGTGTCGGCCCACGTCCGGCCCACATCCGGCACACGTGGATACGGCCCGGATCTCGGCCGATATGGTGTTTATAAAGCATCTCTACATACTGTAAAAACCAATTAGTTGAGTTTACTTAATTTTTTTATGCAAACTCGTTGCCTCAATTTCATTGAGTAAGAATGACTTTATTGCATCAAGTTATTCTTACTTAATCCATTTAAGTTTCGTCAACTTAATTCTGTCTGTGATCTGAGGAAGTGTACTCCCAATTAATAAAATAATTGCTTTGTTTTTCTATTTTTGGCTTTATTTTACCATTGCAATTTCATTTGCTATTGTTTTTGGGGTTATACAAGAGACTGCAAAAAAAAATTTAAAAAAATTGTAACGGTCAATTAAATATGCAAACAGTACAGATTTTAAGTAAGTTCAACAAATTATTGGACAATAAGTAGTAAGGCAAGGCAAGTTTATTTATACAGCACATTTCATACACAGTGGCAATTCAAAGTGCTTTACATGGAAGAAATTAAAATAATCAAAAGAAGTCCGAATAATTAAAACAGTTTAGAATAAATAAAAAATCATAATAATAAAAATAAAATACAGTATCAAAAATACAGTAACTCAGATCAGTTGGACGAACAGTGGCACAGTGCTCATTTAGTAAATGCAATTCAATATAAATAAAAACAGTCAAGAGTAAAAATAAAATAAAGTAATACCCCTATCTGAGATAGTAAGAACAATGTTAGAGTTCAATTCAACGACTTCATTTGATATTTTGAGGTGGATTGTGAAGGTGAAGCAGTGGGAAAGCTTCTTTCAGATATATGCTAGTATTAAATAAGTTAATCAGCATTTGTATGAACCATTGGCCATAAATGGTTAAATGCATATGACTAAAATGTACATTATTTAAACAGTTTTTTTTTTTTTTGATGGAAATATTTTATTTTTCTCTGAATAATGTGCACTTTTATTATAATAACACTAGAACATGTGTTAAGAAAATGAAGTACCCTTGACCCTGTAATGGGTCTTTTCCAGGATAGACGTACACTCCAAAAGTTTGGGATCGGAAAGATTTTTAAAGAAGTCGAGTATTTGATTAAAAATGCAAAAAATACAGTAAAAATTGTGAATTATTATTCCAATTTAAAATGTAATTTATTACATTCATTGTACAGTTCATTCGTGTTTATTCTGAGTTGATCGCGTTCACGTAATGTAATGTATAGCTACTTAACTTAATTGAGTGGAAAACAGCCAAAGAAGTGCAGATTCCCCCAAAATAAAGCAATGAAAGTGCAAAAATAAAATAAAATGTAATTTATTTTAAAATGTGTGATCCAAGCTGAATTTTCAATGAGCAATTAAAAGTTTGTATGACCTCACTCATACGAATTCGTATGATTCTTCTAAACCCACGTGATGTGTGGGTTTAGGGGCGGGGTCAGGGGTAGGTCATTCATACGACTCTTAAATATGTACAATTTAGCAAAAATCATATGAATTTGTACAAATTACGCACCTCGTAAAATCTTGGCTTTGTTTTTAGCAAATGGTAAGTCTGTGGAATTTCCCCACGTTAATTCTGACCAGTTACGGAAATACGTCCAAGACAATCTGGCCAATCAGTGATGTGGATGTTGTCACGTGACTGCATTTTGATTCGTTTCATCAACTCATCAGTTGATTCGGACCAGAGCGATCAGTGTGGTGTGAAAAGGAACCAAATAGCCTGAAAAATGCGACTAAATATAATTTTTTGCCCTTGGTCTGACTCAAGTGGACCGAATTTGAACCGAACTACAGATGTAGGCTGAGTGTTGCTGTGTGGGTTGTGTTTCTCCACAAACACCCAGAATAACATAGCAATCGCTTAGCAACAAATTAAATGTTTATCACATGCAATAAACATTTGGATATGTATTTTTTAAACACGTTATACGTGAATTGAACGTAATTGAATAATCACGAGCCCTGAGCGACGCTACGTTTCTGCTGCAGTGCTGCACTTGTGAGACGAACCCTGAGTGTGTGTGTGTGTGTGTGTGTGTGTGTCAGCATCAGCGAAACCAAACAGCAGCAGATAGACAGCGCCGGAGACAGAGACAGTGTGCGTTCCGTCTCTCACACACAGACGCGCACGAGCACGAGCGCGAGCGCGAGCTGACACACTCTGAAGAGCATCTCTGATCGTGCGTGTGAAGGGAGAGGGTTTTATGTGGTCCGCGTTTCTGATGCCCGTGGTAAACACACACACGCACACACACTCGGGCTTGAGGACACGTATGGACTCGGTCGTGTGACTTATGGACAGACATGAATGAGGAGGTGACGGCGAGCAGGAGCCGAGGAGACACACAGATGAGGACACAGCCAAGACCTGGGTGAGTAAACTTCACATACACACACACACACACACGGGTGAACGCTGATGCCGAGATTACCTGTGGAGCGCGTGGGTGAAGACATGCAACATTATCCGAGGCTCTCGAGCAGGAGTGTGTGTCGCCTTCATCCTGGATGCTGAGGAAACGGGGGAAGTTTTGTTTGGATGAAGTGAGCCGACTCACCCAGCCAGTGTGATGACGTTCAGGCGTGTATTATGGCTCGTTCTATTTCAACACACTCAACGTCGGGGACAGAAATGGTTCCCATTTGGTTATTTTTTTGGAACCAAACAAGAACGTTCCATGTAGGTTATTTTTAGGTTCTATTTTTATAACCGTTCCCGTAAAGTTTCCAGAACGTTCTTCTAACATTAAGGGAACGTTCTATTTACATTAAGAAAACTTTCCCGGAAGAGGGAACGTTCTGGGAACCATAAACTATAACATTCCCAGCTGGGTTCAAGTCTCTGTCTCTCTTCTAGAAATCAGAGTAAAAGCAAACGCACTAATCAGGACAGGAACATATTCATCTTATTGACTCAAAATTAATTTTCACACAAACTCGTGTTTATGCAATGCATTTATGTCAACAAATAACGTGAGCCAGAACATTTACGTAAAATATCAAATAAATAGGCTATATGAAAATAAAAATAGTAGTGTGTGTGTGTGTGTTGTAATAATATATTTTTTTGCTTTGGGGATTTTAAGTTCAGTATGTGTATATTAATAATTTAATCAAATATTTATACATTTAGTTTCCAGCTTGGAGAAACTGTTCCTCCAGTGTAATCTGTGAGAGTGATTATTATTAAAACAGTAATGAATCACGTTCGGTTATACTGGAGGAAACAGTGTTTTGAGACACTCGCGCTGATTTGTGTGAAGCAATTTTATTGTGTAATGTGCTATAGAAATGAGTAATGGCACAATGGAGGCTGTTTCTTTTCTCACATGACATTTCATCTATATTTCTCTGTTCGTCCTTCATGCTTTCAGTGATTTAATGCTGTCTATCAGAATATCGTAAATATTATTTTTTTTTTAAATGTAGTTTTACCTCCACGGCTACAGTACATCGTCTTATGCCGTTAAAGCAGTGTGTATTTACTTATACATTTCAGGGATATTGTATGTTTTATATTAAGTAATTTAGGAATGCAATATGATTGCTTTATATATAACAAATCAACAGATGACTTGAACCTTGATGACTTGAATCCTAGAATCATATAGGGGTGATTTTGTAGGAAATCTGCGTTTAAAATAATGAACAAATTAAATAAACAGTGCTTTGTGTTTTGAATAATCAAATGTAAAATAACATAGTCTTCACTGTATAAATATAATTCATCTTTGTTAAAGCTATGAAAAGATTTTCTCTTTGTGGTTTGATTGAGATTAATGTCGCAGGAATGTTAGGCTGCTGTCACTTTAAGAGGAAACGCACTGATCCGATATGATGATACGCATTCGTTTCTCTCTCTAAATGTTTTGGTTCACGTGAGCCATAAGCGACTGGCATTTTGACATAATTATGCGTGTGTGTGTGTCTGTTCAAGCACACATAGAGAAGGAAAGGGAATTCGGTGTGTGAAGTGAGATCTTATTGTGCTTGATTGCTTTAAGATAAACATGATAAAACATTTACTCTGTTCACCCTACGTTATTTGGCCAAAATTCCAGAATTATCAGCAAACGATTGGTCGTTTATGTTTATATGATTGTCAACGAATGGAAAGGTTTGATTAAATATCTTAATGCGTTTTGGCTTTAATAAGATTTCCCGAAGTTATCTCACTCAAGAACTTATTTAGTAAGATTATGCCTTTTTTTAATGTTAGTTTAAAAAATCTTGTATAATACGACTTGCTGTTTTTGTTTGGTTGCTTTTTATTGTAAGATATTAGTATTTTTGTGCTTCAGTTTTAAATAGCCATGGATGCTGACATGGCATTAAATTTAAAACAATCTGAATCTCAATAAGATTTCCCCAAGAAAAAAAGGGAAAGGAATTTTTTTCCAACAACAAAGCACTTGAGCGCGTCGAGCTTGTAATCACGACTTCAGAAACATGTGAAGGCAGCACAAGATCTCAACGAGAACGGTAAAAAATGATTGTGATTTTAACGGTAAAAGACTGTAAAAGTGCTACAGTGGAAAAACTGTTAATTGGTTAACAGTACCTTTCCTTACTATATACGGTAAATAACTGTGATGGATCTCATGGTACATTTCAATTTTACTGTAAAATACCATTAAATTTACAGTTTTTGAAAGTGAAAATGAACAGCTCGGCTTGTATAATTTACAGTGAAAAAACGTAAATTGAAATTGCCACAATTCCCTGCGTGACACTTTGCATTTGATGTGACTTTTTCTTCATAGTTTGCTTAGTGTTTTTCTAGTCAGTTATGTACATTAGGGTTTTATGCGACATCTAATGTTTTAAAATTTTAATGTGCGTCACCATGATGTTTGAGTGAATGAGACTGTGCTGCTTCTAAGTTTATTGTGGAAGAGCTGCATGTTGATTGATCATGTGACTCTCATCTCTTCTGTGATTGGTGGTTGTCAGTGTATTACAATGGTAGCCTACAAAATAAATAATAATACTTCAATAGGTCGGTAAATTAACACTACATCAGATAATGAAATACGGCTTATTACTGTAAATTTTACGTTAAGTCCGTAAAACCTTGCTACCGTATTTTATACGGTAAATTTCTGCTGATATTTTACCGTAAATCAAACAGATTTGTTTTACAGTGTGGGACTATTCAGTCTCATTTCTTGTCATATTTCATCACTGTTGGTAATGGTTTTAGCCATTTAAGTTAAGTCCGTAAAACCTTGCTACCGTATTTTATACGGTAAATTTCTGCTGATATTTTACCGTAAATCAAACAGATTTTTTTACAGTGTGGTGTTGGACTATTCAGTCTCATTTCTTGTCATATTTCATCACTTGTTGGTAATGGTTTTAGCCACTGTCTGACCGCTTTCTCCCTTGGTGAAAACAGCCCTAAATGAAAGGAATTAATTATATGAGACGGCCCAGACAGATCTTAGTTAGATTCAATTAGATTGTCTCAAAAATTCCTCTTGCGAAATAAAAAAATGGCACAAATGAGTCAACATTTAGTAAGAGTGTGGAATTTTAAAAGCTCTGATTATTTGATGCGAACTGTTTTTTTGTGACGAGCCATTGTTGAGCAGATCTTAAACTCGAGACGAGATGCATGATATTACCGTGATATTTTTATAGAGACAACAAAAATCTGACATGCGAGTAAGTCTCTATTCTTGCAGTCAGGGATTGACATCTCTGTGACGGGAACGTGCAACGTTTAGGAACATAGCCGTTGATATCTGGCAGAAAACAATGTGAGATAAGCGTGTGTGTGTGTGTGTGTGTGCACAGCGTGTTATCTGCCTCTCTCCAGTTCGCGAGTCCAGGCCATTATAACAGAAAGTGTTTCTGACAGGCGCGTCTCCGTGTTGCTCGGGGCCATGAGGGTTTTAAAAAGGCTACGAGAGCATGAGAAAGACGGAGCATGGAGAGAGAGAGTGTCCATTTGAAGGTGAATCAGACGGGTTTGATCACACTGGCCATCATGTGATCAAGAGGCGAAAAAATATTCTTGATTACGGCTGAAAATGCGCATTAGCTGCTCCTCCGGGATGACGATTATAATTAAAACCAGTGATTTCGGATAAATGCATTGTTTGTGCTGATTAGACTGCGGAGGATGAGTTATTTTGTATGTTTGCTTCCTTTTGATTAAGTGCTCATTTGCATACGTAAGTCGTACATTGAATATTAAATAAGCAGGATTAAATGAGTGGTGTTATCTAAGTCTGGCGTCACTGTTAGTGTTGCTCATACTCGGCGAACAAACAAACCACTAACCCTGAACCACCCCAGCGAGAAACAGTCATTTCAGCGCCTCGGTTAACTATATGAGTAACACACTTCTAGCCATGAATAACTTTGAATTTTTTGGTTACATGTTGTGTTTGCCAAAATAACTTGCGAGATGTAGGATATTTTATCATATAAGGAAGGTCAACAGTGATTACCTTGATCGTTTCTTTATCTTATTGATAACTAGTCTATTATTTGGCTGTGCTCAAAGTTTTAGTCTAGATGTCTGGGCTGTGTTTAGACTGCTATTAGACGTCTTTAAAATGCAAAATTGTTTGAATGATTCTTCAAATCGGAGAAATAAATCACACAGATGCACATTAAATTCTAAATTAAACGTAAGTTGTTGTACAATAAATCCGAGTGAAACGCTTCTCAAACAAGAACAAATGTGGGCGGGGCTTGATTTTGTCTGTGAGGAATTGATTGAATGGTTGTGGTTTGCTATTGGCTGATCTCATGTGAGTGACAGGTTATAGCCCCGCCCACATCATCAGAGAAGAGATGCTGCAAGAGGACACATGAATTTAAAACAATGATTTGCACTAGGGATGCACCGATGTGAACACTTTGGCCGATACCGATAACCGATAATTCTTTTTTGAAAGCCGATAAATCTAAATACAATTTAAAAAATAATAATTTTTGAGAGCCCGATTGCAAAAACTAAAGTCTCACAGTTAAAATCCAATTCCCAATCACACAATTATGATGTTCTCATTATAATTTCAGTAGCCGATATGACACACACATTTTCCACTTAACTATATTTTCCAATCATATTTCAAGCAATTAAGATCAATCATGTTGAACAGTGTGCATCTGAAGAGTCTCAGGTGTTGAAGGAAATAATTCATTATTTATCAGCTTTAATATATCAGCCAAATTTTATTATCGGGCCGATAACGATAACATAAAATCGATACCGATACTCAGCCGATACTGGATAAATAATTAAGAATACAGTGCTTAGCATAGCATGTTAAAGTTTAAAGAGGAATAAAAAATCATCTTTTGGAAATTGATCTTAATGCCTTAATTAAAATAATTAGGAAAAAAAAAACAAGTTTCTTTGTGAATGAATGTTGTATCGTAAATAAATAAATGTTCTTCCTTAAAACACAGGGTGCATAAATCAGGATTTAAATTGTTTATTTTTTTTAAAGGCCAGTTATTTTATGCATCCTGAAAATTAAAATAGCATTATGCACCCTGTATTTTATGGAAGAACATTTATTTATTGGATTTTTCCTAATTTTTTTAATCAAAGCATCAAGATCAATTTCCAAAAGATTATTTTTTATTCCTCTTTTTAGTCAACTTTAGCATGGGTGTGTTCACTTATGCTAAGCACTGTATATACTGCAATATTCCATAACAATTAGAGTTGTTCATTTTTATTTCATGGTGACTTTAAAGACTTTTACATGTCAAATGTTATGATTTCTGATGCGTTTGCTGTCCGAGTGTGCGATCCCCGGAAAGGCAGGGTCGCTGTATCCTCACCGGTTTGCCTGTTTGTCATTAGCGGTAATGAACGCTCCGCTAACAAACCCAAACTAGCGCCGCCATCTGTTTGTCCAATTGGATTTTGTAGAATGAAGTAACGAGAAACGGAACACGTTTGACGGAGAAACAAAGTAGCGACAGGAAATGTTTGTCTAAGTTTCCTCTTTCATTAGTGGAGTGGATCCACATAATTAAGACTTGGCGCACAATAGTGTTTTTATTTGGCTTGCTCTCAAACGCTCTCAGAGGAAAGTTTTAGTGCTCAACGGTTGCTCTTTGAAAGCTTAATGGAGTTCTTAGTTAAGTATTCGGTTAATATTCCTACAAATGAGTCATCAGCTATAAAATGAATCAGCTCAGGTCGTTTGACCTTGAGAGAAGCGTTTGAGGTCGTATTGATGGCTTTTGATTGCAGTCTTCTTGGCAAATCTGAGCTCAGTTTGAGATGTTGTTGAGAGTTTGTGAGAACACGTGTTAATCTCTAGAATATGGATGGATTTTCTAGAGTAATTTTATTTATGTATTTTTTCAATAATTTATCAACACATTTACACGTTAAACATATAAAATACTTGTTAGAGATAATTGTTATAAGAGAGCAAGCACCCATCTTATTACTATTAATCTAACTCCTCCTTCATCTGCTTATGAGTCTAGTTTATGGCAGAAAAATTATGAAATTTGGCACACGGATAGAGGAAAGTCTGAACAATAACCACACCAATTTTGGAGTCTCTAACTCAATAGCGCCACCAACTGTCCAAATTTGTATTGCAAAGTTTTATGCGAATTACTTTTGAACCATAAAGGCTAGAAAAAATATACTTGTTTTTCTCAAGATTCTTCAAGTGCACCCCATGACGTCATTTTCGACTCGTTTTGAAATTTTGTCCTAAATTATTAAAAGCTTTTTGATAACCCAAACCGTTCTTGAATAACGGGCTAACGCATGTTAAAAATGAATGTAAGGCTATATTTCCGTAACGCCTCGGCATATTCACACCAGATTTGGTGCATGTTATCAAAAGCATGACCTGAGGATTCTTGCAGTGTTTCGGGTCAGCGAAAACAGGCGAAAACTCTGGTGTTGAGAAATGAAAAATGGCTTATAACTTGGCTAATTTAAATGGTCTTGATAAATTCATTGAGTTATACACAGAAAAAAGGTACAAAAGCTGTCACTGGGTCTGTACCTTTTCAAAAGGTAAACTTTTGTCCATTTCAGGTGCTAATATGTACATTTTAGGTGCTAATAAGTTCATTTTAGGTGTTAATATGTACATTTTGAGTGTTAAAATGTACATTTTAGGTGCTGATATGTCCATTTTAGGTCCTAATATGTACATTTTAGATGGTAATATGTACATTTTAGGTGCTAATATGTAAATTGTAAGCGTTAATATGTACATTTTAGGTGCTAAAATGTCAATTTCATGAGCTAATATGTCCATTTTAGTTAATAATATGTACATTTTAGGTGCTAATATGTCCATTTCATGAGCTAATATGTACATTTTAGGTGGTAATATGTACATTTCATGAGCTAATATGTACATTTTAGGTGGTAATACGTACATTTTATGTGGTAATATGTACATTTCAGGAGCTAATACATTTTAGGTGCTAATATGTACCACTAAGGTACCAATATGCAGCCTTTGGATACAAAAGTGTACCTTTTAAAAAGATACAGCCCCAGTGACAGCTTTTGTACCTTTTTTTCTGAGAGTGTACTGAAACAGTGAGACCATTTATGCCACGTTTGTTTGACATTTTTAAATACCACTTTTCAAAGAAAGTTCAACAAATTTTATGCCAGGCTGATAACTTTGGGCTGTAAGTGCTTTAGCATATGACTCCAAAAATGTTTATGTGTCATTTTGACCTCATGCTGACCTTGATAACAGCGCCACCTATTGGTCAAACGTCATAAGCAATTAAATAATATTACTAGTGATTTCTATTTGTGATTTTGCTCTTTTGAGTAAAGTAATCGAATGAGTCTTTAGTTACTCAGTGTTGCCGTCTGTCTGATGCTTCCAGCCAAACTTGCATTACACACCATGCTTTTTCTTGTGCTTGGCCCTATTTATTTATTTTAATTGCACATTTATTTTTTTCATTTAATTAATGTCATACACTCACAAACAACTGATCTGGGAGAAACAACATGTGTTAAAGAGATTGCATTGCGAACTGTCATTGTTCTGAATCACATCGCCAATGTGACTTATTTATTGACTTATTTTATGTACAAACTTCATGTAAAACAGTGTGATTCTGTAGCAGCAGTGTTAAAGTGTGCAGCACCTCTGACACCCTCATACCAGACATGTAGAATTATGAGATATCTATTATAAGACAAAGACTGTCTGCTGTCTGATGAGACAAAGAGAGACCGGCTTTATGAATCATAAGTCATATTAAAAAAAATCTGGCTAATAGACCACAAGAGGAGTATTAGCAGGTTTAAGTTAAAGATGCACTCCTTTTTTTCTTGTTAAAAAAGTAGGACTGTCAGACGATTAATCGCATCCAAAATAAAAGTTTGTGTTTTCATAATATATGTGGGTGCACTGTATAATTATTTTGTATATATATTAGGGCTGTGCAAAAATTTATTGCGATTAATCGCATCCAAAATAAAAGTGTGTGTTTACACAATATATTTGTGTGTGCTGTATATAATTATTTTCTGTATATAAATACCTATGCATGCATGTATATATTTAAGAATTATTTGCACTTAAATTCTGTCTATATATATACGTATTTAAATACATAATCTATATTACATAAATATAAATATTTTTTATATGAATAACACATTTTATTAAATATATACATGCATGTGTGTGTATTTATATATACAAAATAATTATATACAGCACACACAAATATATTATGTAAACACAGACTTTTATTTTGGATGCGATTAATCGCAATTAATTATTGCACAGCCCTAATATATATATGTATAAATACACACGCATGCATATATATATTTAGAGAAAAAATGTATATATAAAATATTTATATATAAAATAAACTATATATAAATCTATATACAGTATATTCATGAAAATATTTCTTAACAAGCATGTGTGTGTATTTATATAGACAATAATTATACACAGTGCACCCACATATATGATGTAAACACAAACTTTTATTTTGGATGCAATTAATCGCGATTAACGTTTGACAGTCCTATAAAAAAGTTTTAAGGAAGGAAAATTGGACTTTTCTGACATGTAGAGATCACATGATCAGCTGAATATTACCTTATCTGGCACTCACAGGATAAACTAATCATAATCAAATTGCTGCATGCAGATTCCATTTTTTCAAAGAAATTAATACATTTATACAGGAGGGATGCATTAAATTGACCAAAAGTGACATTTATAATGTTACAACGGGTTTCTATTTCAAATAAATGCTGTTATTTTGAACTAAAAATAAAATGAATCATGTTTTTTTCCCCCGCTTGCCCAACACAACAGACATGAACGATGAGCAAAGATAACGATTTATTAATAAAGGCTACATTGAATTGAAGTCATATCTCTGGGTACCCAAAAGCTTATTGTAGCAATAAGTTAATTAAAGAGATGGATACGCATGTCTGTTTAACAAGCAAAGTCCAACAGGTTTCTTGCTCAATCTGTTCAACTCCAAGACCTTAAAACTGCAATAATCGTTCATCTCTCCTGGACATCTGCACTTGTTTATGGGATGATTACATTAGTGATTTGTTTAAGTGCTGAGGAACATTCACACAAGAGTCCTCGTGTTGCTCTGAGGTGATTATGACGCCAGCGTGAAGGTTAAACCGTGAGATCTGCTGGCATTAATCTCTCGGTCTGTCTTCATCAGTTCAATGCACTCGTTTGGAAATTCAGAGCCGAGTTGAGAATGCTTTAAATTCCAGTGCGATTCCTGGAGTGAAATTTGATTTGATTTGAGGTAGCAAACAGGAATCAAAATTGCAATGTAAGGAAAAATTATTGAAATTAATTACAATTTAAAATTTGACTAGAAAAGCAAAGTTTATCAAGATAACCTTAAATGATGGATAGACTGTGATAAATAGATGGATGGATAAATTGCGATGCATAAATGGATGGATGGATTTATAAATAGATGGATAAATGGATGGATGGATGGATAAATAGATGGATAAATGGATGGATGGATGGATAAATGGATGCATAAATGGATGGATGGATAAATAGATGGATAAATGGATGGATGGATAGATGGATGGATGGATGCAAAAATGGATGGATGGATGGATGGATGGATAAATAGATGGATAACTGGATGCATAAATGGATGGATGGATAAATAGATGGATAAATGGATGGATGGATAAATGGATGGATGGATAAATAGATGGATAACTGGATGGATGGATAAATAGATGCATAAATGGATGGATGGATAAATAGATGGATAAATGGATGGATGGATAAATGGATGGATGGATAAATAGATGGATAACTGGATGGATGGATAAATAGATGGATACATAGATGCATAAATGGATGGATGGATAAATAGATGGATAAATGGATACATAAATGGATGGATGGATAAATAGATGGATAAATGGATGCATAAATGGATGGATGGATAAATAGATGGATAAATGGATGGATGGATAGATGGATGGATGGATGCAAAAATGGATGGATGGATGGATGGATGGATAAATAGATGGATAACTGGATGCATAAATGGATGGATGGATAAATAGATGGATAAATGGATGGATGGATAAATGGATGGATGGATAAATAGATGGATAACTGGATGGATGGATAAATAGATGCATAAATGGATGGATGGATAAATAGATGGATAAATGGATGGATGGATAAATGGATGGATGGATAAATGGATGGATGGATAAATAGATGGATAACTGGATGGATGGATAAATAGATGGATAAATGGATGGATGGATAAATGGATGGATAAATGGATGGATGGATAAATAGATGGATAAATGGATGGATGGATAAATGGATGGATAAATGGATGGATGGATAAATGGATGGATAAATGGATGGATGGATAAATAGATGGATAACTGGATGGATGGATAAATAGATGGATGGATAAATAGATGGATAAATGGATGGATGGATAAATAGATGGATAAATGGATACATAAATGGATGGATGGATAAATAGATGGATAAATGGATGGATGGATAAATAGATGGATAACTGGATGGATGGATAAATAGATGGATAAATAGATGGATGGATAAATAGATGGATAAATGGATGCATAAATGGATGGATGGATAAATGGATGGATGGATAAATAGATGGATAAATGGATGGATGGATAAATGGATGGATAAATGGATGGATGGATAAATAGATGGATAACTGGATGGATGGATAAATAGATGGATGGATAAATAGATGGATAAATGGATGCATAAATGGATGGATGGATAAATAGATGGATAAATGGATACATAAATGGATGGATGGATAAATAGATGGATAAATGGATGGATAAATGGATGGATGGATAAATAGATGGATAACTGGATGGATGGATAAATAGATGGATAAATAGATGCATAAATGGATGGATGGATAAATAGATGGATAAATGGATGCATAAATGGATGGATGGATAAATAGATGGATAAATGGATACATAAATGGATGGATGGATAAATAGATGGATAAATGGATGCATAAATGGATGGATGGATAAATAGATGGATAAATGGATGGATGGATAGATGGATGGATGGATGCAAAAATGGATGGATGGATGGATGGATGGATAAATAGATGGATAACTGGATGCATAAATGGATGGATGGATAAATAGATGGATAAATGGATGGATGGATAAATGGATGGATGGATAAATAGATGGATAACTGGATGGATGGATAAATAGATGCATAAATGGATGGATGGATAAATAGATGGATAAATGGATGGATGGATAAATGGATGGATAAATGGATGGATGGATAAATAGATGGATAACTGGATGGATGGATAAATAGATGGATAAATGGATGCATAAATGGATGGATGGATAAATAGATGGATAAATGGATGGATGGATAAATAGATGGATAACTGGATGGATGGATAAATAGATGGATAAATGGATGCATAAATGGATGGATGGATAAATAGATGGATAAATGGATACATAAATGGATGGATGGATAAATCGATGGATAAATGGATGCATAAATGGATGGATGGATAAATGGATGCATAAATGGATGGATGGATAAATAGATGGATAAATGGATGCATAAATGGATGGATGGATGCAAATAGATGGATGGATAGATGCATAAATGGATGGATGGATAAATAGATGGATAAATGGATGCATAAATGGATGGATGGATAAATGGATGCATAAATGGATGGATGGATAAATAGATGGATAAATGGATGCATAAATGGATGGATGGATAAATAGATGGATAAATGGATCCATAAATGGATGGATAAATGGATGGATGGATGCAAATAGATGGATGGATAGATGCATAAATGGATGGATGGATAAATAGATGGATAAATGGATGCATAAATGGATGGATGGATGCAAATAGATGGATGGATAGATGCATAAATGGATGGATAAATGGATGGATGGATGAATGTATAAATAGATGGATGGATAAATGGTTGCATAAATGGATGGATGGATGGATGCAAAAAGATGGATGGATGGATAAATGGTTGCATAAGATGGATGGATAAATGGATGGATAGATGGATTAATAGATAAATAGAATTATTTTTTGATAAAATTTACAATAAGGTTTGCTAGATAACGTAATAACTGACATGAACTAACAATGAGCAATAATTTACAGTATTTATTAATCTTTGTAAATCCATGTTAGTTCACAGTGCATTAACTAATGTTAACAAATAACCTTTGATTTTAATATTGTATATTAGTAAAAGTGAACTACGATCTAACTAATTTTAACTAATGAACCTTATTCTAAAGTGTTCCTGTTTTTTTATTTCTGAACCGGATGTGAATGACCCTCTCTCTGGCCATAAATCTGAACACAATCTCAAACTGTCATATAGCTCTTATCAATATTGCATTTTAATGAATGATTTACAGATGAAGCGAGAGCAGAGCTCGATCGATGCAGAGGAAATTACACACCCGTGTTCATGTTCTGGGTTCAGGCCAGGGTTTATGTCTGCAAGATTTATTAAATTGATGAAAGTTTGATTATGCACCTAAAATAGCTCGGCTGTATTAGAACGGCTGGGATCTTGGCCTCGTATTAAAATCACTTTCCATCCTTTCAGGAAACGGGACCGAAAATGAAAAACACACTTTTGTTGTGAGAAACGATAGTTTGACAGTAAATATGATGAATGTTGATGATGCTGCGAGACAAAATAAACTGTAGACTGTTACTGTATTTTCTATTATATAAGTCACAGTACTGCGACTAATATTACGAAGTGACTCATATAATGCGACTACATGCAAAAAAGCATAAAGCGCACACTTTTGAGAGAAGCTCGTGAGATTGAGTTTATTTGTAGACAGCATTTCCAGCTTTGTTTTAAATAAACGTATTCAGGCTTGGCATTTATAATAAATGAATTCCACCATCATTTATGTTTGCTTTATACATATATATATATATATATATATATATATATATACTGTATTATATCTATATATATATTTAGGCTAATGACTTTTTTTTTCTCAACAATGCAATTTTGGCCGAAGTTTATTTTAAACGTCTATATTTTATTTCAGTTCACGTTTATTTTTATTTTTATTCAGAACTGAGTTGAAAAGGATTTTAATATATTCCAGGAAAAAGAATTAAAAAGAATTAAAATTCAAATAACAAATTTTTTGACGGATGGATGGATGGATAGAAGGCTAAATGGGTTGATAGATAGATAGATAGATAGATAGATAGATAGATAGATAGATAGATAGACAGACAGACAGACAGACAGACAGACAGACAGACAGACGGATGGATGGATGGATGGATAGAAGGCTAAATGGGTTGATAGATGGATGGATGGATGGATAGAAGGCTAAATAGATAGATAGATAGATAGATAGATAGATAGATAGATAGATCTTGTGAGACACACTTTACCAATGAAGTCTTGAGCTGAGAGAAAGGGGGCGGAGTTTGACCTCGTTGCTATGGATGATGTCATCAAGCTTTACTAACCATCCCCACAGTGATTGGCTGATGGGGGAGGGGTCTCTGTCAGTGATTAAACAGAAATATTGTAGAACGAGATGTGTTGCCATATTCAAATAAGGATTTAAAGAGAACGAATGACCTTCACATGATCACGTGACTGCAGTGTTTCTCGTCTCGCTCCGCTCTCGTCTGTGTGATGGAGTTTATTATACACAACGCTGCTGTTGCCATAGCGACTCACTGTACGACACCTCGCTGGCGTCTTTGATGCATCTCTGTCAAAGCGGCTCAAAATCACTCTAAACACACACACACACACACACACACACCAATCCTACCCCATAAAACTGTCCATCACACACACACAAACCCCAACCCTACCCCTAAACGTACCCATCACAGAAAACTTTATTTATTTTTACATTTTTAATAAAACACTGTTTAGTAGTTTTTAAAGCCATTTGAAATCAGTCTTGATAGTTCGACACCTGAGTTATATCTCAGATGGTTTATATAACCTGCTGTAAAGTGTGTG
Source organism: Pimephales promelas (assembly GCF_016745375.1). The sequence goes on along the minus strand of NW_024121943.1, from coordinate 747,443 downwards.
AATATGACTTGTTGAACTATGACAAATCAAAAGTGTATCTCATCCTCCCACAAACACACACACACACTCGCTGCACTCTTCACCTGTGTCTCATCTTCCTCACAGACTCTCGGGTTTAAAATAGCTCTCTGAACACACTCCATGATCATAATTTTCAGTGAAAAACTTTGAATTATTTATTGTGAACCATGAAGGGGATAAAGACACTGAATCAGAGTGTCATAAATTCACGAAAGTGACGAGTGACACAGTGAAGACGGAGAAGAGTCTGTTAACCCAACTTTGGGTCATATATGGACCAACCCAAACGGTGGTTTAAAAATGTAATGTAAAAATTTAACCCAATGGCTTGGTTTGTCCATATTTGACCCAAAGTTGGGTTAAAACAACCCAGCACTTTTAGAGTGCACTTTCACACAGATGCAACTCTTAAAATTCAGATTAGAGAAGATTGTAAATGTGTTCCTTGGCCATTTTGGATTTTTGGATTTAAAAAGCACTATATAAATAAAGCTGACTTGACTCTGATGATGTGGGCGGGGCAACCTGTCACTCACATTAGATCCACCAATAGCAAACCACAGACAAAATCAAGCCCCGCCCTCATTTGTTCTTGTTGAGAATTGGTTTCATGTTCATGTCGTTACAAACCTATCTCTAGAGCGAGACAAACGGCGATGTTCATCAGGATTTACGGCATACTGCTTTTTTGCATTATAAAAAAAAACTTTCACTCTTTCTGCATCAAAATATCATGTTTAATCCGTAGCTACTTTCGGTTTCATTGTAATTAGGAATTTCAGAGTGAAATAGTTTCAGAGTCTTGTTTGGAATAATTAAAATCTATTTACATTTTTTTTTTTAACTTGTTTGATCCTCATATTAGAGTGATTCGTGAAGGATCATGTGACACTGAAGACTGGAGTAATGATGATAAAATCAGCTTTGATCACAGGAATAAATTACACTTTACTGTATATTCACATAGAGAACAGTTATTTTATATTACAATAATATTTCACATTTTTTACTGTATTTTTGATCAAATAAATACAGATTTAGTGAGGATTTTTTTCACAAACTTTTGACCAGTCGTACACAGTGACGTGAATAAGTTTGTTGTAACCTTTATTTTACCAGGTAGGCCGATTGAGAACAAATTCTCACTTACGATGGCGACCTGGCCAAGATAAGGTGGAAAAAATGCAAGACAACAATAAGTTACACAATAAGTTTGGACAGCCATGCTAAAGTTGCCTAAAAAGAGGACTAAAAAAATCATCTTTTGGATATTGATCTTAATGCCTTAATTATAAAAATGAGGAAAACTCCAACCTTTAAGGACACCAATTTTCTTTGTGAATGAATAATGTATCATAAATAAATAAATGTTTTTCCTTAAAATACAGGGTGCATAAGTCATTGCCCCCCTATGTCTTTAAGGCCAAGGGAACTTTATCAGGATGCATATTATCCTGGATCCATGAAATAACTGGCTTTTAAAAATAAAAATCTGCCTTACTCTATGGGAATTTAACAATGACTTATGCACCCTGTATTTTAAGGAAAAACATTTATTTATTTATGATACATTATTCATTCACAAAGAAAATTGGTGTCCTTAAAGGTTGGAGTTTTCCTCATTTTTCTAATTAAGGCATTAAGATCAATATCCAAAAGATGATTTTTTATTCCTCTTTTTAGGCAACTTTAGCATGGGGGTCCAAACTTATTCACACCACTGTAAATCCAATATATTTTTTGTTTTTTTGTTATTGAGTGCAAGTGCTTTGAATCCATTCTGAAATATTGTTGGTCAGATGATGTGTATTCGGCTGATCCTGAAATGAGGCCGGTGTGGATCTGAGTGTGAGTGCTGTGAGTTTAATGCCCTGTCGAGCACATGATGCAGCTCAATTGTGTTTTAGAAACGAACGATTCATCCATGCAGAGGTCTCTCTCTCACACACACACACACACACACACAGACATTTGATTATTTTATTTGGAATGAGCAATACGGATTAAAACAACACAGCATCCAGATATTCACAACGAGCCTGTTATGTCTAACCTGACAACACGCACATCGACAACAGTCACAACCACATGAATATTAAACGTAAATTTTACGGTAAAAAACCGGCAGCTGTGGTTGCCAGAACTTTACAGTTAAAAATACGGTAGGAACGTTAAAATTTACAGTAATAAACCGTATTTTATTTTCTGTTAAAATGTTGATTTACCAACTTATTGATATCTGTTTTAGACCATTGCAATACACTGACAACCATCAATCATCACAGCAGTGATGAGAGTTACATGAGCAATCACAGTTTATCACAAGTGAATACTTATTTAACTAATACTATATAAAGAAGCTGCACAGTGTCATTCACAAAAACATTAAACACCATCATGGTAACACACATGAAATTAAAAAATGCAATAAACATTAATTTAACAACATTAAATGTAACATAAAACCCTAATGTACATAACTGATTAGAAAAAACCAATAAAACTATGAGGAACTATAGTTATTTCAACAAAAATACATCAAATGAGAAGTGTCACACAGGGAACTGTGGGAATGTCAATTTACGGTTTTTCACTGTAAATTATACAACGATTTGTTCTTTTTCACTTTCAAAAACTGTAAATTTAACGGTATTTTACTGTAAAATTATATCACAGTTAAGTACGGAAACTTTCTGTTAACCAATGAACAGTTTTGCACTGTAGCTTTTTTACAGTCTTTTACTGTTAAAATCACGGATATTTTTTACAGTGAACAAATAGGCTATGGATAGAGGTGACCTCGCCTTCTCTAAACATGCAAACTGCCTATGGTTGCTCACACACACACACATGCACACTACCTATGTATAAAATGTACAATATTAAAGTTAATCATGGGCCTATTTTTTATTATATTACTGTATGTTATATCATGTTAAATATTATATTTTATTATACTATATTAAAGTGAATCACATGGGCACATTATCATTTTTATTATTATATAACAAGTAAAAAATGAGGCTTTTCCTGCAAGTCGCATGAAGAAAACAGAATGAAATGGTTAATTGTGATTAATCTTCAGCACGATATTCGTAATCGCCGCAGACCTGACGTCTCCATTGGACTAAAGAGCCAGCGTTATTTACTCAAACTCTGTCTTTATTAAACGTGTCGTTGTGTTTAATTATTTACGAGTGTTTATCCAGAGAATAGCTGTGGGAGTCCCGAGTCTTCTGTTAGATTTGCTCTGATGAAGAAGCGTATGAATTCTTATAATGCATAAGCCTTGAATAATAGAACAAAGCGAGCGCTCGCATGACAGCATCTGTTACACTCCTCCAGAGGCAGGACAAGTTTCATCTCGACTTCAACTCACACACACACACACACACACGCCTGCTGCTGTGAAGGGTTTCTTAGATTGGAAAGGATGCCAAACTTATCCCGACTCTAATAGAATTGTGAGTGTGTGTGTGTGTGTGTGTGTGTGTGTGTGTGTGTGTGTGTGTGTGTGTGTGTGTGTGTGTGTGTGTGTGTGTGTGTGTGTGTGTGTGTGTGCGTGTGTGTTGGACAGGTTTAGGGTTAGTGTGTGTGTGTGTGTGTGTGTGTTCAACAGGTTTAGGGTTATAGTGTGTGTGTGTGTGTGTGTGTGTTGCACAGGTTTAGGCTTAGTGTGTGTGTGTGTGTGTTAGTGGGAGTCGAACCCATGACCTTGATGCCGCTGTGTGTTTGATACTGTAAAGTGTTTTGTAATGTAATAAATGTAAACCCTGAGCCAAAGCGTCCGGCTCCATTTGATTTTGAGCAATAACATGCAGGTACAAATCAGGTGTTTTTCCTCTTGATGTTCAGTAAAAACTACATAAACCTCTTAAAAAATTAGATAAGTTGCATAAAATAGAACTAGTGTTCAGAGAATGTATCCTGAATTGAGTTTATTTTTCATTATTTTCTTGTATTATTTTTGCAATTATGAAATTGCAAAACTGCAAAAAAACAATGCAAAAAAATAGGAAACAATACATGAAGAGTTCAGATGCAAAAGCCTTGAAATTTTCTTCTAGAATGATGATTTTTATCATACTTGTATATTTAAGTTCAGTGATTTCACTTAAATTGCAATGATAATTACCTATTAATTGTTATTTAACTGTGAAATTACTGAACTTAAATATACAAGTTTGATAAAAATCATCATTAAAGAAGAAAATTTCAAATGGCATTTAGAGGCTTTTGCATCTGAACTCTTCATATATATTTCTATTTTGATTTTCGTTAACTTTAAATTGTTTATTTAAATTTAAAATTATGATTTTAATTTTGTTTATTTTTTTGTATGTTAATGTTTATTAATAATTTATTTTTAGTGTAGCGTTTTATTTTAAAATAAGTGTTAAATCATTTATTTTAGTTTTAGATTTGCATGATTGAATGTTTTGTAAGTTCTATTTTTATTGTTTTTTATTCATACAGTGTTTTGTTTTATTTTAAATTGAAAATAATTTTATTAAATTTATTAATTAATTACGTTGTTAAGTCGTTTGTTTAAAAAAATTAATAGTAAGTGTTTTTGTTGTAATTTTCGTCATTTATTTTAACTGTAAACTTTTATGATTGAATAAATTTTTTACTTTAGCTTTTTATTTTGATTTGCTTTTATTTAAAAATCACTTGTTGTATATTTAATATTAATTTGTAGTATAGTGTTTTGTTTGTATTTTGTACATTTTTTTATTGAGTTTAATTTGACATTTTTAAGTTTTTGAGTCCTTCAAACTATGAAGAGGTGCTGTCAAATCATCATTTCCAGTAATGCTCCTGTCTTCATGGGTCTCCTGCTGAGGCTGAGGCTTGTATTGCTTTAATAAAAGACGAAGCTTTAATTCCCTCATTCGTCGCAGCGGGTCACGTACTCATTCCTGTCCCTCCAACGTTCTCATCTGTCTCTTGATCTGCTCATTTTCTCTTTCAATCACCGTCTCTCGTCCAGCGTATCGCTCTTGCTGTTCTGTCTCTGAGCCGTAAATGAGCTTCTCCAGGTGTGTTGTTGCTGCCCGATGACAATCGCAGAACATGTTATTGTATTATTGTGTGTTCATGGCCTCGAGCTTCGTGCATTTCTGTGATTTTCAGGCTACATTCACACAACAGTTGCCATTTCTATATTTCAGGATGCCAAATATATTACACACAAAGTGACGAACTGAACTGAGTCTAGAAGAGGTTATTGTCATTGAAGTCTTGTTTCCCCTGGTTTGTGTTGAAGGACTCTTATTTTGAAGTATCCTTGTTTAGTTAGTTCCTGTTTGCTTTTGTTTCCCCTTGTGATTTATTACTCTCACCTGTTCCTTGTTATAACCTTATTAATTAGTGTTTCCTGTGTTGATTTAAGTCTTGTAAAAAATAGAGTAAATTACCTTTTGAAAGAAACTGTGGGGTTGACTCTGTCTCAATTTCGCTAATTTTACTTGTTAAGAACAAAATTTGCTTGGTTATTTCATTAAAGTTCCCCTGTATTCAACAATTTCATCCCTTAAAAGTCATCTTTGATCATCAAAATAACACATTTAAACGTTTTTAATTCTTCCTGCCTTAAAATATCTTGAATGTAACTCGACACCCTTGTCTCATTTAGTATGCGCGGTGCTGTGAATATGCAAATGAGCCCCGCCTCCACTCACTCAGAGATCACTGTAAAAAATATTTTCAAGATTTGTTATCACAACATATTTTCTTTTGTCAAATCAACTTTATAATAATTTATTTAGTTGAGATAACTTATTATTTTGAGTTTCTGATGGTTAAATTAATCTCCTTCATTTTATTAACTCACTTTTTCCAGTTCAATCAACTTAAAATTTTAAGGCAACCCAGGTTACTTACTTTTTTAAGTTAAACCAACAATATTTTTTTTACAGTGTAGTAATCACAACATTTTTTCTTTTGTCAAATCAACTTAAATAATTTATTTAGTTCAGATAACTTATAATTTTGAGTTTCTGATGATTAAATTAATCTCCTTCATTGTATTAACTCACTTTTTCCAGTTCAATCAACTTAAAATTTTAAGGCAACCAGGTTACTTACTTTTTTAAGTTAAACCAACAATTTTTTTTAAAGTGTGGTTGACGATCACACGTTGATCTGATTGGTTAGAAACACCAGCGATTTCAAAGCGTCGACTTATGAATTTACACATGGTGTGTATTAAAGCGTATTAAACACACCACATACACACATAAACAACATTAAAAGCTGGATTTACACCATAGGGGGACTTTAAGTTTTGTAGCGCAACAGCCTTTAACTCTCTTTGTTGCACTTTTATGCAGAAACATTATTTATGTGCATGCTGTGTTTACATGGCAAATAATTACCCAGTCTTTAATTTATACTAAAATCATGTATTTTGATTAAAGTCATGTTTGAGAGTGGTAATGAACTGTTCTGCTGATAAATGACCCCTGTCATCAACACGCCCACGTAATGAAGTCTTTGTGCCGCTGTTGTGCATTCGATGCTTTCCGCTATGCTCACTTCATTAGTAATTTAAACAACCGCTCGTTTACAGCATTTAATTAAGTTTCAGCACAAACAGCCAAAGGCTCGCGGCCTTCTTGCATTAGCATCTGTAGTTCTCTGGACTTCATCCAGGTCTCGGATCAGAGTTTATCTCCACCCAGATCCAGTCAGACTGTGCTATCTTCATCACCATCTGCGCGCGCGGGATAAAGCGTTAGAGATGCTCATCGCTAGCGTGTTTGACTGTGGCGTCTGTCGCTGGAGATATTTAGATGAAAGATTTCCGATGCATGTCATACACTGATACACATCTGTGCCCTCGTGATGATTACTGTTTCACGTATTGACCAGCTATAATCCTTAGTTTACATGTCTCTACTGTTTCAGTCGAACCAGATCAAATATTCACCCCTGTAAAGTTATGTTAATTAATATTTCAGTAATTTACCAACACATTCACATTTCAATTCAATGGTCGGATGACATGCAGATGACAAATTTAAAAATGCATCTTTTTTGTTAGGTGTTTTGTTTTGATTTGATTTTGTTTTGGGTTTTTTTTAATAATAATTATTTTTTAATTGTTTAAATTGTACTAGTAAAACTGTACAAGTGGCATATCAAATAAAAGCAGAATTAGCTGATTATATCTACAATGTCAATACCAGGACATTAATATTCATTAAGTATTCATTAATATTTTTAATTAGCTTTTATTTTTATGTTTTCATTTTAATTTTAAGTCGGGCTTTAGTCATTTTGTAACGTGCTTTTGTCAATTGTCAGAGCGTCCTATTGAGAAAGTATGGAAGCTTGTTTCCGCCACTGAATAAAAAAAATAAAATAAAAAAATTGCGACTTTTTATTTCACAACTGCGAGATATTAAGTCAGAATTGTGAGAAATAAAGTCGCAATTGTTAGAAAAAACTTTTTTTGTGACTGACATTTTTCTCCTTACAACATCTTGCAATTCTGACTTTATACACATAATTGGAAGTGTATATCTCGAAATTCTGACATCTTTTCTCAGAATTGTGAGATATAACCTCGCAATTGCGAGAAAAACTTTTTTCCCCCTCAGAATAGTTTATATCTCACACTTTATATCACACTTTTGTGACTTTATATCACGCAATTCTGACTTTATATCTTGCAATTCTGACTTTATATCACGCAATTCTGACTTTATATCTCGCAATTCTGATTTTATATCTCGCAATTGTGACTTTATATCTCACAATTCTGTGACTTTATCACGCAAGTGCGACTATATCAATCAATTCTGACTTTATATCAATCAATTCTGACTTTATATCAATCAATTCTGACTTTATATCAATCAATTCTGACTTTATATCAATCAATTCTGACTTAATATCTCGCAATTCTGACTTTATATCAATCAATTACGACTTTTTATCTCGCAATTCTGACTTTATATCTCGCAATTCTGACTATATCTCGCAATTACGACTTTATTTCTCGCAATTCTGACTTTATATCTCACAATTCTGACTTTATATCTCACAATTCTGACTTTATATTTCGCAATTCTGACTTTATAACACACAATTCTGACTTTATATCTCGCAATTCTGACTATATCTCGCAATTACGACTTTTTATCTCGCAATTCTGACTTTATATCTCACAATTCTGACTTTATATCTCACAATTCTGACTTTATATTTCGCAATTCTGACTTTATAACACACAATTCTGACTTTATATCTCACAATTCTGACTATATCTCGCAATTACGACTTTTTATCTCGCAATTACGACTTTTTATCTCGCAATTCTGACTTTATATCTCGCAATTACGACTTTTTATCACGCAATTCTGACTTTATATCTCGCAATTCTGACTTTATATCAATCAATTCTGACTTTATATCTCGCAATTACGACTTTTTATCTCGCAATTACGACTTTTTATCTCGCAATTTTGACTTTATATCTTGCAATTCTGACTTTATATCTCGCAATTCTAACTGTATCTCACAATTGTGACTATATATCAATCAATTCTGACTTTATTTCAATCAATTCTGACTTTATATCAATCAATTCTGACTTTATATCAATCAATTCTGACTTAATATCTCGCAATTCTGACTTTATTTCAATCAATTCTGACTTTATATCAATCAATTCTGACTTTATATCAATCATCTCTGACTTTATATCAATCAATTCTGACTTAATATCTCGCAATTCTGACTTTATATCAATCAATTACGACTTTTTATCTCGCAATTCTGACTTTATATCTCACAATTCTGACTTTATATCTCACAATTCTGACTTTATATTTCGCAATTCTGACTTTATAACACACAATTCTGACTTTATATCTCGCAATTCTGACTTTATATCAATCAATTCTGACTTTATATCAATCAATTCTGACTTTATATCAATCAATTCTGACTTTATATCAATCAATTCTGACTTAATATCTCGCAATTCTGACTTTATATCAATCAATTACGACTTTTTATCTCGCAATTCTGACTTTATATCTCGCAATTCTGACTATATCTCGCAATTACGACTTTATTTCTCGCAATTCTGACTTTATATCTCACAATTCTGACTTTATATCTCACAATTCTGACTTTATATTTCGCAATTCTGACTTTATAACACACAATTCTGACTTTATATCTCGCAATTCTGACTATATCTCGCAATTACGACTTTTTATCTCGCAATTCTGACTTTATATCTCACAATTCTGACTTTATATCTCACAATTCTGACTTTATATTTCGCAATTCTGACTTTATAACACACAATTCTGACTTTATATCTCACAATTCTGACTATATCTCGCAATTACGACTTTTTATCTCGCAATTACGACTTTTTATCTCGCAATTCTGACTTTATATCTCGCAATTACGACTTTTTATCACGCAATTCTGACTTTATATCTCGCAATTCTGACTTTATATCAATCAATTCTGACTTTATATCTCGCAATTACGACTTTTTATCTCGCAATTACGACTTTTTATCTCGCAATTTTGACTATATCTTGCAATTCTGACTTTATATCTCGCAATTCTAACTGTATCTCACAATTGTGACTATATATCAATCAATTCTGACTTTATTTCAATCAATTCTGACTTTATATCAATCAATTCTGACTTTATATCAATCAATTCTGACTTTATATCAATCAATTCTGACTTAATATCTCGCAATTCTGACTTTATTTCAATCAATTCTGACTTTATATCAATCAATTCTGACTTTATATCAATCATTTCTGACTTTATATCAATCAATTCTGACTTAATATCTCGCAATTCTGACTTTATATCAATCAATTACGACTTTTTATCTCGCAATTCTGACTTTATATCTCACAATTCTGACTTTATATCTCACAATTCTGACTTTATATTTCGCAATTCTGACTTTATAACACACAATTCTGACTTTATATCTCGCAATTCTGACTATATCTCGCAATTACGACTTTTCATCACGCAATTCTGACTTTATATCTCGCAATTCTGACTTTATATCAATCAATTCTGACTTTATATCTCGCAATTACGACTTTTTATCTCGCAATTACGACTTTTTATCTCGCAATTTTGACTTTATATCTTGCAATTCTGACTTTATATCTCGCAATTCTAACTGTATTTCACAATTGTGACTATATATCAATCAATTCTGACTTTATATCAATCAATTCTGACTTTATATCAATCAATTCTGACTTTATATCAATCAATTCTGACTTAATATCTCGCAATTCTGACTTTATTTCAATCAATTCTGACTTTATATCAATCAATTCTGACTTTATATCAATCAATTCTGACTTAATATCTCGCAATTCTGACTTTATATCAATCAATTACGACTTTTTATCTCGCAATTCTGACTTTATATCTCACAATTCTGACTTTATATCTCACAATTCTGACTTTATATTTCGCAATTCTGACTTTATATCTCGCAATTCTGACTTTATATCTCACAATTCTGACTATATCTCGCAATTACGACTTTTTATCTCGCAATTCTGACTTCATATCTCGCAATTACGACTTTTTATCACGCAATTCTGACTTTATAACACACAATTCTGACTTTATATCTCGCAATTCTGACTATATCTCGCAATTACGACTTTTTATCACGCAATTCTGACTTTATATCTCGCAATTCTGACTTTATATCAATCAATTCTGACTTTATATCTCGCAATTACGACTTTATATCTCGCAATTACGACTTTTTATCACGCAATTCTGACTTTATATCTTGCAATTCTGACTTTATATCTCGCAATTCTAACTGTATCTCACAATTGTGACTATATCACGCAAGTGCGACTATATCAATCAATTCTGACTTTATATCTCGCAATTCTGACTTTATTTCAATCAATTCTGACTTTATATCTCGCAATTACGACTTTTTATCTCGCAATAACGACTTTTTATCTCGCAATTTTGACTTTATATCTTGCAATTCTGACTATATCTCGCAATTACGACTTTATATCTTGCAATTCTGACTTTATATCAATCAATTCTGACTTTATATCTCGCAATTACGACTTTCTATCTCGCAATTCCAATTTTATATCTCGCAATTCTAACTGTATCTCACAATTGTGACTATATCACGCAAGTGCGACTATATCAATCAATTCTGACTTTATATCTCGCAATTACGACTTTTTATCTCGCAATTTTGACTTTATATCTTGCAATTCTGACTTTCTATCTCGCAATTCCAATTTTATATCTCGCAATTACGACTTTTTATCTCGCAATTTTGACTTTATATCTTGCAATTCTGACTTTCTATCTCGCAATTCCAATTTTATATCTCGCAATTCTGACTTTATATCTCGCAATTCTGACTATATCTCGCAATTATGACTTTTTATCTCGCGTTTCTGACTTTATATCTCAGAAGTGCGACTTTATATTAATTCTGACTTTACATCTCGCAATTCTGACTTTATATCTCGCAATTCTGACTTTATATCTCGCAATTACAACTTTTTATCTCGCAATTCTGACTTTATATCACGCAATTACGACTTTATATCAATCAATTCTGACTTTATATTAATCAATTCTGACTTTATATTAATCAATTCTGACTTTATATCACGCAATCCAGACTTTACTGTATATCTCACAATTTGCAATTCTGACTTTGTATCTTGCAATTCTGAGAAAAAAAGTCAGAATTGTGAGATAAAAAGTTGCAATTACCTTTTTTATTTTTCATGAAGTGGCGGAAACAAGCTTCCATATGAAAGAGAGGCAATCTTTAGAAAAATAAACAAACATGATGTTTTAAAAAATTACACAAAAATCCAATGCTTCACTTTTCAAAATAGCGTTTTCCAACACTGGTTGTAAACCAGTGAGCCTTTATAGATGGCAGTCATTACTCTAAACGCTTGACCTCTGACCTCAGCCGTCGCATGAATACGACAGATGGAAGATTTCAGATCAAGGGTTCACGCTGAAATTACCATCTCATGATTCCCACATGCCAATCCCCAAATGGAGAACGGCGTGGCGCTTTCATGAATCTCCAGCGTTAGATGCGGTCCGACTGCACCTGTCAATCAACACCCGTGAGATCTGTAACGTCCATCTTGAGTCGTGTTGTTCTGACTGGCATCAGAGTCCTCCATCTGTCACCGGCACATTTCTACAGAAAAAAACATTCTCATCCCTTTGATTTTATGCTTAACGTCCTCGACAACAGCAGAAGAATTTGATGCTCAGAAACATTATGTTAAAGGGGACACATCATGCAAAATCCACTTTTTTAGCCCTTAAATGCATTTTGTTGTATATTTGGAGTGTTTATAAGTACAGAAAAGATGAAATTATTCTCTTCAGGTGCTTCGTTTATATCTTTATATTCTGTTTTGGTGATATTTTTCAATCTGTTGAGATTTTTCTGTTTTCTATGACGTTTTTTGAACAAGTGCGTCACCGTATTTGCAGCGGAACTGACGAATAAGGACATCGACTACCGGCCCAACACTTCGAGCAATCCGCCATTATTATTTCTCGCTCCGATTTTGTAGTCCGAGCTCAATGATGCAGAAGTTACGAGAGTTACAACCTCCGCCAGTAACGTTATACAGAAGGGTTTGCCGATTGACTTCGTAACGGTAAATTCCTTCTATCTCTGGAGACGACGAACAGAGCATTTCGATAAGCTGTAAATATCGTTAATAAAAATAAAGTACTTTACTTTCTTAAAACACATGGTGGTCGTGGTTTAGCAGTACCTTTGTCTTTCTTTGTTTTAGTTTTGAAGTAACGTTACACGTCTGCAGTATTATTGTTCTTGAGTTTTAGCTGCTTTTCTAAACGCATCATATTGTCAATACAGATTGTTTGTGGTAAGATTAGACCGTAGTCATTTATCTTGTCGGTGTGCTTGTTTTAACAAGAGAAATAGTCGACTTTCACTAATAACACAAAACAGCCAACTCACATACCAATACATCCACATGATGAAGAGGTTGTTCTGCAGGTTCGTTGTCGTCTTTATCGACTCGCTCGCTCTGGCTCGAATATGTTCGGCTTGATGGACAAGTCTTCTGTTGTTGACATTTTATTAACGTGTGAATAAAAATGTTCTTTGAAGGTATCGTATATAATCGTATATCTCTAATCAAACTACAATAATGGCCGAACGGGGGAGTTGAACTGTGAACTCATGGACCTGGAGAGCGGGCGGGGTGTGACGCATCTCCTTTTTATTTAAAGGGGCCGCTTTGAAACGGGTCGCTCACAGACGCACATCAGAAAAGGGGCTTGTGGAGCTATAATAATGAGGAATTCAGACCCAAGCATTAGATATGTCAAATCTCTAGTGCTTGACATATTTTTTCTTGTTGTATGATATACAGTATATATATGTATTAGAGCCAGACCGATATTATCGGCCGATATTAGGCATTTCCCAAACTATCGGTATCGGCAGGTATAATGGCCGATAAAATAATATTTCAAAAATACAATAAAAACGGACGAAACACGCTTGAACCATGTCATGAGTGTTGGAGTTGTGTAGTTTGTCCACTAGAGGGCGATCTACACGTCTCTGTTGGCAACACTCGTCGAGTTGGTCATGATCAGTGTTGGGTGTAACTAATTAGTTACTGTAATTTAACTACTTTTCCCTTGAAAATGCAAAGTAAGCGATTACTCTTCATTTATCTGTAATTTAATTACAGTTACTTCTGATGTAATTGAGGTAAATACTGTGTATGGATCAATCCGATCTCACAGCGATTCGAGGTGTCTAAATATTACGACCGCACTCGTACAAATTCGTATGAATTATTGTAAAATATTAATGAAAAAAGTGTGAAATGTCATGAGATCAGACATAAAACAATAGTGGGTTTAACATCAAAATGTATTGTCTGATGCTAAAAAGTATGTTTTTATAATGTAACCTTCTCCACCTTGGTCTGTTTAGGGATAATTCATGCAATTTTATAGTATTTATTTGAAAGAATTAAAACAGATTCATGTCTATCCTTGTATTATTCAGCTGGTTGAGATTGATATGGGATTTTGAAAGTAATTAGTAATTAAATACTTTTTAGAGAGAGTAATTAGTAAAGTAATCTAATTACACTGTAACTAGTAATTAATTACTTTTTTAGAGTAACTTACCCAACATTGGGCACGATACATATATTGCTTGAATAACAATTAAAAGATCATCCCCATCAGTTCTCTTATAACTCAAATAAGCATGACAAAATTTGTGACTATCATGTCCAGTTAAAATAAATAAATAAATAAATAAAATATCAGCCGATATATCGGAATATCGGATTTTAAAACCCCAAAATATTTGTATCGGTACCGGCCTTCAAAATCCTTTGTCGGTCGGGCTCTAATATGTATGTGTGTGTGTGTGTGTGTGTGTAGTGTCTTGAAATGTGACCCTGGCGTCTGACCCCTGGTCCTGCATGTGTGAATGGCTCTTATAAAATGAGTGATGTGGATAATTAATCTCATAAGTGCGGCTCTAAAGCTGTGGGACGGTGAAGAGCTCACACACACACACACACACACTGACAGCTCTGAGCGAGTGTGTGTTAATCTCAGTCTAATGCCTGAACATCACGTCTGCTGTCCTCCGTAATGCTCGTCCGCTCCGATGACAGTCGGAAACACGTAAACTCACAGCGGGAACACTTCACATCGAGGGTCATTAGTTAATGTGTCGTAGTTAACGATCTAATGATGAGCAGTGCATGTGTTACTGTGTTTATTCATCTTTACTAATGTCAGTTCATGTTAAATCCAGTAAATGTTAAATCCAAATACAACCTTGATTTTAATGATGCATCAGGAAATGTTGAAATTAATATTAACTTAGATTAATAAATGCTGAAGTTCACTAAAGTACAGTGTTACCGTAATTGCATTAATCTGCTGTAACGTTGTGCATTTGTAGTGTAATTTGTGGGCGCTGACTGAGCTTACTTTTTGTAAGGGTTATTAAATAACTTAATGTCTTAATTTTCAGAGTTTTTTTTAACAACAATTAATTTCGTTTTAATTATTCTGCATATCATTTTAGGGATGGGCAACGATTAATCGCATCCAAAATAAAAGTTTGTGTTTACATAATATATGAGTGTGTAGTGTGTATAATTAATTTGTATATATAATTACCCACACATGCATGTATATATTTAAGAAAAATGTGTTATTAATATATCAAATATTTATATTTATATATAATATTAATTGTAAATGAATATGAAAATAAAATAATATAATTAATTTATATTAAATTAATATAAAATAAATAAAATATTTTCATGCACATATTTCTTAAATATATACATGCATGTGTGGGTATTTATATATACAAATTAATTATACACACTACACACTCATATATTATGTAAACACAAACTTTTATTTTGGATGCGATTAATCGTTGCCCATCCCTATCATTTATGTAATTTTAAACAATTCTATTAATTTTCTGCCTATTGAACCTTTAAAACGCTTCAATGAAAAGAGCTGTTTTTAGTTTAGTTTTTGTATCCAATTAGAAATAAAAAATATTTAAATAAAAATCACTATCACAGCAGAGACATGGAAAGATAATGACTTTGTCTGTGAAATCTGGTTTACGTGACTAAACCAAGGACGTGTGTGTGTGTGTGTGTGTGTGTGTGTGTGTCCACTATCTTCCCCTGCAGCCTAATATTCACGGTCAGGTCCCTAACGACATCATGTTCTCTTTGAAGTGTACTAACCTGCTGAGAGTCACCGAACACACACACACACACACACACACACACACACACACACACTCACCTTGAGCAAGGTGAGGAGGAGAGTTTATTCCTTAAAGTCCCCATGAGAGATGACTGAAATGAGAGAGATCGTTTGCTGGACAGTGAAGTCTCTATACGATCACACTGTATACTGTAAATTATAATATAGAGTTATTCTATAATACAGCTAGACCTCAGAAGTAAATGTGTGTGTGGGAAAGCGTGTATGCTTTAGTAGGAGTGGGAGAAATAAACACACCTCTGATGCTTTTCTTCATTGCATGTAATGTCCTTTATTACTGTATATTATATTACAATCCAAAGCTTTTATTATATTTTTAAAAGAAGTCTCTTTTGCTCACCAAGGCTGCATTTATTTGATTAAATATAAAATAGATTAGGAGTATTGTTAAATGTTATTACAATTTAAAATAACCGTTATCAGAGAAAAAACTGCTGATAATTTACTCGCCCCCGTGTCATCCAAGATGTCCATGTCTTTCTTTCTTCAGTCGAAAAGAAATTAATGTTTTTGATGAAAACATTCCAGGATTTTCTCCATATAATGGACTTCAATGGGGTCCAAACGGTTCAAGGTCCAAATGACGGTTTCAGTGCAAACTGTTCAAAGGGCTTTAAACGACACCAGACGATGAATAAGGGTCTTATCAAGCGAAACGAGCGCTCGTTTAATAAATAAATAACAAAGTTTAAGTTTTATAAGCTCAAATGCTCGTTCTGTGACTCTCCTGTTCGAACTCGTTTATCAAAATTAAGGAATCCTTTTTTGAGTCATTTGGTTCATTCAACGAACAAAATGAACGAATTGACTCTGGAAAACATTTGTTCATTTTGATAAAAGATTCACTTTTATGATGGATAGATGCACTTTTATGATGATAGATGCACTTTTATAATGGACAGATGCACTTTTATGATGGACAGATGCACTTTTATTAGTGTTCACTAGGGGTCATTCGTCTGTTTAGTGTTCACTAGGGGTCATTCGTCTGTTTAGCGTTCACTAGGGGTCATTCGTCTGTTTAGCGTTCACTAGGGGTCATTTGTCTGTTTAGCGTTCACTAGGGGTCATTCGTCTGTTTAGTGTTCACTAGGGGTCATTCGTCTGTTTAGTGTTCACTAGGGGTCATTCGTCTGTTTAGTGTTCACTAGGGGTCATTCGTCTGTTTAGTGTTCACTAGGGGTCATTCGTCTGTTTAGTGTTCACTAGGGGTCATTCGTCTGTTTAGCGTTCACTAGGGGTCATTCGTCTGTTTAGCGTTCACTAGGGGTCATTTGTCTGTTTAGCGTTCACTAGGGGTCATTCGTCTGTTTAGTGTTCACTAGGGGTCATTCGTCTGTTTAGTGTTCACTAGGGGTCATTCGTCTGTTTAGTGTTCACTAGGGGTCATTCGTCTGTTTAGTGTTCACTAGGGGTCATTCGTCTGTTTAGTGTTCACTAGGGGTCATTCGTCTGTTTAGCGTTCACTAGGGGTCATTCGTCTGTTTAGCGTTCACTAGGGGTCATTTGTCTGTTTAGCGTTCACTAGGGGTCATTCGTCTGTTTAGCGTTCACTAGGGGTCATTTGTCTGTTTAGCGTTCACTAGGGGTCATTCGTCTGTTTAGTGTTCACTAGGGGTCATTCGTCTGTTTAGTGTTCACTAGGGGTCATTCGTCTGTTTAGTGTTCACTAGGGGTCATTCGTCTGTTTAGTGTTCACTAGGGGTCATTCGTCTGTTTAGTGTTCACTAGGGGTCATTCGTCTGTTTAGTGTTCACTAGGGGTCATTCGTCTGTTTAGTGTTCACTAGGGGTCATTCGTCTGTTTAGCGTTCACTAGGGGTCATTTGTCTGTTTAGCGTTCACTAGGGGTCATTTGTCTGTTTAGTGTTCACTAGGGGTCATTCGTCTGTTTAGTGTTCACTAGGGGTCATTCGTCTGTTTAGTGTTCACTAGGGGTCATTCGTCTGTTTAGCGTTCACTAGGGGTCATTCGTCTGTTTAGCGTTCACTAGGGGTCTGTTGTCTGTTTAGTGTTCACTAGGGGTCATTCGTCTGTTTAGTGTTCACTAGGGCTCATTCGTCTGTTTAGTGTTCACTAGGGGTCATTCGTCTGTTTAGTGTTCACTAGGGGTCATTCGTCTGTTTAGCGTTCACTAGGGGTCATTTGTCTGTTTAGCGTTCACTAGGGGTCATTTGTCTGTTTAGTGTTCACTAGGGGTCATTCGTCTGTTTAGTGTTCACTAGGGGTCATTCGTCTGTTTAGCGTTCACTAGGGGTCATTCGTCTGTTTAGCGTTCACTAGGGGTCATTCGTCTGTTTAGCGTTCACTAGGGGTCATTCGTCTGTTTAGCGTTCACTAGGGGTCATTCGTCTGTTTAGTGTTCACTAGGGGTCATTCGTCTGTTTAGTGTTCACTAGGGGTCATTCGTCTGTTTAGCGTTCACTAGGGGTCATTCGTCTGTTTAGTGTTCACTAGGGGTCATTCGTCTGTTTAGTGTTCACTAGGGGTCATTCGTCTGTTTAGTGTTCACTAGGGGTCATTCGTCTGTTTAGTGTTCACTAGGGGTCATTCGTCTGTTTAGTGTTCACTAGGGGTCATTCGTCTGTTTAGCGTTCACTAGGGGTCATTCGTCTGTTTAGCGTTCACTAGGGGTCATTTGTCTGTTTAGCGTTCACTAGGGGTCATTCGTCTGTTTAGCGTTCACTAGGGGTCATTCGTCTGTTTAGCGTTCACTAGGGGTCATTCGTCTGTTTAGTGTTCACTAGGGGTCATTCGTCTGTTTAGTGTTCACTAGGGGTCATTCGTCTGTTTAGCGTTCACTAGGGGTCATTTGTCTGTTTAGCGTTCACTAGGGGTCATTTGTCTGTTTAGTGTTCACTAGGGGTCATTCGTCTGTTTAGTGTTCACTAGGGGTCATTCGTCTGTTTAGCGTTCACTAGGGGTCATTCGTCTGTTTAGCGTTCACTAGGGGTCATTTGTCTGTTTAGCGTTCACTAGGGGTCATTCGTCTGTTTAGTGTTCACTAGGGGTCATTCGTCAGTTTAGTGTTCACTAGGGGTCATTCGTCTGTTTAGTGTTCACTAGGGGTCATTCGTCTGTTTAGTGTTCACTAGGGGTCATTCGTCTGTTTAGTGTTCACTAGGGGTCATTCGTCTGTTTAGCGTTCACTAGGGGTCATTCGTCTGTTTAGCGTTCACTAGGGGTCATTTGTCTGTTTAGCGTTCACTAGGGGTCATTCGTCTGTTTAGCGTTCACTAGGGGTCATTTGTCTGTTTAGCGTTCACTAGGGGTCATTCGTCTGTTTAGTGTTCACTAGGGGTCATTCGTCTGTTTAGCGTTCACTAGGGGTCATTCGTCTGTTTAGCGTTCACTAGGGGTCATTCGTCTGTTTAGCGTTCACTAGGGGTCTGTTGTCTGTTTAGTGTTCACTAGGGGTCATTCGTCTGTTTAGTGTTCACTAGGGCTCATTCGTCTGTTTAGTGTTCACTAGGGGTCATTCGTCTGTTTAGTGTTCACTAGGGGTCATTCGTCTGTTTAGCGTTCACTAGGGGTCATTTGTCTGTTTAGTGTTCACTAGGGGTCATTCGTCTGTTTAGCGTTCACTAGGGGTCATTCGTCTGTTTAGCGTTCACTAGGGGTCATTCGTCTGTTTAGTGTTCACTAGGGGTCATTTGTCTGTTTAGTGTTCACTAGGGGTCATTCGTCTGTTTAGTGTTCACTAGGGGTCATTCGTCTGTTTAGCGTTCACTAGGGGTCATTCGTCTGTTTAGCGTTCACTAGGGGTCATTTGTCTGTTTAGCGTTCACTAGGGGTCATTCGTCTGTTTAGTGTTCACTAGGGGTCATTCGTCTGTTTAGTGTTCACTAGGGGTCATTCGTCTGTTTAGTGTTCACTAGGGGTCATTCGTCTGTTTAGCGTTCACTAGGGGTCATTCGTCTGTTTAGCGTTCACTAGGGGTCATTTGTCTGTTTAGCGTTCACTAGGGGTCATTCGTCTGTTTAGCGTTCACTAGGGGTCATTCGTCTGTTTAGTGTTCACTAGGGGTCATTCGTCTGTTTAGTGTTCACTAGGGGTCATTCGTCTGTTTAGCGTTCACTAGGGGTCATTTGTCTGTTTAGCGTTCACTAGGGGTCATTCGTCTGTTTAGCGTTCACTAGGGGTCATTTGTCTGTTTAGCGTTCACTAGGGGTCATTCGTCTGTTTAGCGTTCACTAGGGGTCATTCGTCTGTTTAGCGTTCACTAGGGGTCATTCGTCTGTTTAGCGTTCACTAGGGGTCATTCGTCTGTTTAGTGTTCACTAGGGGTCATTTGTCTGTTTAGTGTTCACTAGGGGTCATTCGTCTGTTTAGTGTTCACTAGGGGTCATTCGTCTGTTTAGCGTTCACTAGGGGTCATTCGTCTGTTTAGCGTTCACTAGGGGTCATTCGTCTGTTTAGTGTTCACTAGGGGTCATTCGTCTGTTTAGTGTTCACTAGGGGTCATTCGTCTGTTTAGTGTTCACTAGGGGTCATTCGTCTGTTTAGTGTTCACTAGGGGTCATTCGTCTGTTTAGTGTTCACTAGGGGTCATTCGTCTGTTTAGTGTTCACTAGGGGTCATTTGTCTGTTTAGCGTTCACTAGGGGTCATTCGTCTGTTTAGTGTTCACTAGGGGTCATTCGTCTGTTTAGTGTTCACTAGGGGTCATTCGTCTGTTTAGTGTTCACTAGGGGTCATTCGTCTGTTTAGTGTTCACTAGGGGTCATTCGTCTGTTTAGCGTTCACTAGGGGTCATTTGTCTGTTTAGCGTTCACTAGGGGTCATTCGTCTGTTTAGCGTTCACTAGGGGTCATTCGTCTGTTTAGTGTTCACTAGGGGTCATTCGTCTGTTTAGCGTTCACTAGGGGTCATTCGTCTGTTTAGCGTTCACTAGGGGTCATTCGTCTGTTTAGCGTTCACTAGGGGTCATTCGTCTGTTTAGCGTTCACTAGGGGTCATTCGTCTGTTTAGCGTTCACTAGGGGTCATTCGTCTGTTTAGTGTTCACTAGGGGTCTGTTGTCTGTTTAGTGTTCACTAGGGGTCATTCGTCTGTTTAGTGTTCACTAGGGGTCATTCGTCTGTTTAGCGTTCACTAGGGGTCATTCGTCTGTTTAGCGTTCACTAGGGGTCATTCGTCTGTTTAGTGTTCACTAGGGGTCATTCGTCTGTTTAGCGTTCACTAGGGGTCATTCGTCTGTTTAGCGTTCACTAGGGTCATTCGTCTGTTTAGCGTTCACTAGGGGTCATTCGTCTGTTTAGTGTTCACTAGGGGTCATTCGTCTGTTTAGCGTTCACTAGGGGTCATTTGTCTGTTTAGCGTTCACTAGGGGTCATTCGTCTGTTTAGCGTTCACTAGGGGTCATTCGTCTGTTTAGTGTTCACTAGGGGTCATTCGTCTGTTTAGCGTTCACTAGGGGTCATTCGTCTGTTTAGCGTTCACTAGGGGTCATTCGTCTGTTTAGCGTTCACTAGGGGTCATTCGTCTGTTTAGCGTTCACTAGGGGTCATTCGTCTGTTTAGCGTTCACTAGGGGTCATTCGTCTGTTTAGTGTTCACTAGGGGTCTGTTGTCTGTTTAGTGTTCACTAGGGGTCATTCGTCTGTTTAGTGTTCACTAGGGGTCATTCGTCTGTTTAGCGTTCACTAGGGGTCATTCGTCTGTTTAGCGTTCACTAGGGGTCATTCGTCTGTTTAGTGTTCACTAGGGGTCATTCGTCTGTTTAGCGTTCACTAGGGGTCATTCGTCTGTTTAGCGTTCACTAGGGGTCATTCGTCTGTTTAGCGTTCACTAGGGGTCATTTGTCTGTTTAGCGTTCACTAGGGGTCATTCGTCTGTTTAGCGTTCACTAGGGGTCATTCGTCTGTTTAGCGTTCACTAGGGGTCATTTGTCTGTTTAGTGTTCACTAGGGGTCATTTGTCTGTTTAGTGTTCACTAGGGGTCATTTGTCTGTTTAGTCAGCCTCTTGGACGCTCACACAGCCTCTCAACAGAGAAGAGCTTGTCACAATCCATTACATGGCCTCAGAAATGAGCCCGAGCTGCAGCGGGAGATGTGTGTTTCCATGCGTGACACACACACACACACACACACGCCCGGATCTCGTCAGAATGCTGGAGAAGATTTGAGAGCTGAAGGATAATTATTTCCCCGCACAGAACATGCTCAGTAGTGATGTCTGCAGTTTGTTTACGCCTGTCTCATGAAAAGTCCTCGTCTCTGTGTTCAGCTCCTTCTAGATTCTGTTCGCTTCCTCCCACTGAATGCTTGAGAAGATCGGTTTTTGAGCTGTGTGTTCGTGGTGTTTATTTATTCATTCGTTTTATGTTGTAAAACTAACTTCAGCTCAACATGGGGGAGATTTTGCACAAAATAAAACTTCCAACATCTTTGATTACTTCAAAGAGAAAATGATCTAAATGAGGAAAATTATTGGTTACAATTATTGTTTCTTGTAGTTTAATAATGTCCACCCATCCATACATAAATACTGGTACATGCATACATATATCCACACATATTTCAATACATACATCTATACATGCATACAGACAAACATATACTGAATATACATCCATGCATCTACATACATGTACATACATGCATACTTACATAAATACATGTGTACATGCAAACACACTCATGCATCTATATGTACATGCATACATACATAAAAACATACTGTATATACATACATCAATACATGCATCCATACATTCATACACCCATACATTGAAATAAAAAAAATTCTATATATATATATAAAATGAAGGAATTAATATAGAATATATCCACTATTTCAAAATCAGATTTTTGAGCGCAGTTATGTTTTCTGATTTGCTGTTTTGCATGATGTTTTACACCCTTCGCTGGCGTTCTCACAGCTCAATCTTTTTCTGGTTCCTTTGGCATGTCGTAGCCTATTTCTCGCTCCATTTATAGTGGGAGTGATCGCTCTCTCTCTCTCTCTCTCTCGTGGCGGCGGTGGGCTACGGGCCGCGGGGCCGCGGGTGACAGTGTGCTGACCCTCCTCATAAATCACAGAGCATGAAACAGACTCGCGGCGAAACACGCTGTCCTCCGCTGAAACGCTCGCCGGCTACTCAAGCCTGAGGACGATGCACAAATAGATTCACGTCATTTTCTCATGAAATTCAATGTTTAAACTCATTATTAGGTGCAGCTTATTGTGGATCATAACGGTTGTTCATATTCTTCTGAAATCAAATGATCCTTTTGTGTAAAAAAAAAAGAAAAATTAATAGAAAATCTGCCCTTTTAAACACCGCTCTATCAGATTATCAGATTATAGTGGCGTTGAGCTGAAAGAGAAAAGATGTCTGTCAGGTAATAACACAGTCTATAAATGTGAATTTTTATTATATTTAAAAATATATAATATTAATTACACTGTAAAAATGAATATGCTTTATATAATCAATAAAATTGTGGCAACAGATTACAAGCAATATTATTTATTAAATTGAACAAATTAGAATTGAGTAATAGTTAATCAAATTAATATTCTAATTAATTCTAATTTGTACAATTTAATTAATAATATTGCTTGTAATATGTTGCCACGATTTTATTGATTAGATAAAGCATATTATTTTTTTCAGTGTAGATTATTTGATTATTTTGTATTATTTTTAATTTTAATTTTGTATTATTTAAATGTTTAATTTTCTCTATTTTGAAATATGTTTGTGAGTGGGTTCCAGTCCAGAACTGTCGCGCCCTTCACTCGCGGATGTGCGTCAGTGCTAACGTGTCATGAGCGCCCACTACTGGCGGAACGTTGCAATAGGCTGAATTAAGCCCTTGATCAATATGATTTTATTATTTATTTTTTTCCCTTACGAAATAGTTTAATGCAGCATTCTAGATGTATATAATTGTGTTTGAGTTGTTTCATTTTCTTTTTTTAAATAATATATCGTAGAGTTGTTTGTGGTGGGGTCAAATAAACATCAGTCGTGTTGCATTGTGGTATATGGAACTGCCTGAAGTGTACGTCCCTCGGTCAATATCGAGTCTGTCCATATAAACTTCAAGTTGAACGCACTTCAAAAATGGCGGCAGGGATTCTCCGAGGGGGAAAATTTGCAAGTGTGTGTCTAAAAGTGACTGGAACGCAGCCCTGATGTCACTCCTTTGACCTTTGACCCCACTCCCTCAAATATGTCATCCTGACCCCTTAATTTTAAATTGTTATAATTTATTTTGCATTACTTTTAAATTATATTTTTATTTTTAAATAACTGGTTTTATTTTTATTTATAGTTTGTATTATTTTATTTTTATTTATTTTCATTTTGAAGTATCTCACACTAAATGTTTGACCTTTGACCCCACTCCCTCAAATATCATGACACCAAAAGTCCTTCAAACATCCAGAAAACTCAAACATTCATTTCCATTCTAGTCCAATTTGAAATTCAGTTAGTGTTTCAAACTTTAATGAAGGTTTTGACCGATATTTGAATAGAAATCAGGTTTCTTCTTATCTCCTCTATTAACATAAATTAAATTAGGCCAGTCCGCGAAAGCACATCTCTGCTGGCCGTAGTGAATTTCATTAGTTCTGATGCTCTGAGAGTGTGTTTGGATTTATTATGAATGAGTCTCCTAATTATCATCCTGAGCCGTGTGTGTGTGTGTGTGTGTGTGTTTTCTGGCTCCTCGTGGGAAAGGCTCTGGTAAACACGTTCGCCGGGGCTGTTAGACTCCCACAAACAGCCAAAACACCAGCGGCTCCGTGTGGAGGACCACCAGTGCCAGACGCTATTATTAGCCTTCAGAAAACACTCTCTCTGCCACCTCGACCCACGGAAACTTACAGCGCGCAGACATGTTTTAACGTGATGACGATGACAGATTGAAAGAGCTAAAGAGATATTTTTATCAGAACTGCAAGTTTAGTCCGAACTGTGAGATATAAACATGTGAATTGCAATAAAAAAAAGTCAGTATTGCAAGAAAAAACTCAGAATTGCAAGGAAAAAAAGTCAGAATACGATAAAAAAAAGTCAGAATTGCGATAAAGTCAGAATTGTGATTAAAAAAGTCAGAATTGCAAGAAAAACAGTCAGAATTGCGATAAAGTCAGAATTGTGATTAAAAAAGTCAGAATTGCAAGAAAAACAGTCAGAATTGCGATAAAGTCAGAATTGTGATTAAAAAAGTCAGAATTGCAAGAAAAACAGTCAGAATTGCATAAAAAAGTCAGACTTTCAGGAAAAAAAAGTCAGAATTGCATAAAGTCAGAATATGATTAAAAAAAAGTTAGAATTGTGATAGTCAGAATTGCAAGAAAAAAGTCAGAATTGCAAGAAATAAGTCAGAATTGCAAGAAAAAAGTCAGAATTGCAAGAAAAAAGTCAGAATTGCAAGAAAAAAGTCACAATTGCAAGAAATAAGTCAGAATAGCAAGAATAAAGTCAGAATTCCGATAAAGTCAGAATTTCGATAAAAAAAGTCAGAATGTGATTAAAAAAGACAGAATAGCAAGAAAAAAAGTCAGAATGTGATTAAAAAAGTTATTATTTTGATTTAAAAAGTCAGAATAACAAGAAAATAATGAATAATGATTAAAAAAGGCAGAATTGCGATAAAAAAGGCAGAATAATGATTAAAAAAAGTCAGAATTGCGATAAAAAAGGCAGAATAATGATTAAAAAAAGTCAGAATTGGAAGAAAAACAGTCTGCATAGCAAGAAAAAAGTCAGAATTGCGATAAAGTCATAATTTCAAGAAAAAAAGTCAGAATTGCGAGGGAAAAAAGTCAGAATTGCGAAAGAATTGCAAGAAAAAGTCAGAATTGCGAAAGAATTGCACAAAAAAAAGTCAGAATACGATAAAAAAAGTCAGAATTGCGATTAAAAAAAAAGTCAGAATTGTGATTAAAAAAGTCAGAATTGTGATTAAAAAAGTCAGAATTGCAAGAAAAACAGTCAGAATTGCATAAAAGTCAGAATATGTTTTTTAAAAATTCAGAATTGCAATAAAAAAGTCAAAATTTCAGGAAAAACAGTCAGAAATGCATAAAGTCAGAATATGATTTAAAGAAAGTCAGAATTGTGATAAACTCAGAATTGCAAGAAAAAAGTCAGAATTGCAATAAAAAAGTCAGAATTGTAAGAAAAACAGTCAGAATTGCAGTTAGAAAGTTATTATTTTGATAAAAAAAAGTCAGAATAACAAGAAAAAAGTCAGAATTGCGATAAAAAAGAAATGAAAAATCGTAATTATCTTTTAAAATGTTTTATTCATGTGGCGGAGACAAGCTTCTATAGTATAGGTGTCAAATAACAGACATTATTTAATTTTTTAGAATGTTTTAAAAAAAAAATTTTTTTTGTCTGAAAGTATAAATATAAGTATAACATATTTTAGGTTCTGTAGTTCATTTCATGTTTTTAATTAGAAGTTTTTAACCTTTTGGCCCCAAAAACAATTTGACATTTCTTTGTCAAGTTAGTCTGAATATAACAGAGAAAATAGTTTTAAGATTTCTATTAAGGTTTGCACCATTTTGTTTTTTTAAACAGTCCTGTGGTGTGACTTATGAATAGTTTTTTTAGATATGAATATGAATAGTTGCATATTTAAAAAAAAAAATATTGAAATGTACAAATAAAAAGTCATGAAAAGAATAGATGTTATTTCCAATTAACACAATATTAATTATAGAACTTGCTGTGTGGTTGCTAAGATGCTGTTTGCATGTTGCTAAGGAGTTGCTATGGAGTTCTGTGGTGTTGCTATGTGCTTGTTGTGGGCATTGATAAAGATGTTCTCAGGCTGTTTTTCAGCCCTTTTATTGTCCGCCAACTGAAAATCATCCAATCGATTGGTAGTTGAGCACTGTGACATCATGTGATCTGTTTTAAAAGCCCAGGCTGTCGTTATGTTTCATGTTCATTACTAAAGTGAAATCTTCCACAGGCCTGCTGAGTCCAGGCTTTCAGAAGAAAGGTCGTAAATGAACAGACGGACAGATAGAAAGGCAAACGCCCCCGTGCTGGATGTCAGTGAACTTGCATTTTCTCTTTTAATATCAGAATGTACATCAGTGGCATTAGCATTACACACACACACACACACACACACTATAAATCAAGGCGCTGATACACAATAAATCGAGGCCTGTGTTTTGCTGCCGGCGCTTCATCCTCCCACGCGCGTGTCTAATGGCCGCTGACGAACAACATGCATTTGTGTCATTGATAAAAGCACCATCAAATGCAAATGTTAGCGCTAGTCTTTATTAGCTTTCACTGATTTCCAGTATGATAGCAGAAAGCGTGAAATAAAGCAGTATTGTATCCCACAATGCCATAGATTTGACATTTCTATTCCAGCGTGACGAATGAATCATGAGTAATAATAACAGCGATATTTCCTTCTGTTGAATTTATTTGCTTAAAACAAAAACTGAATTATACACGCAGAAAATGTGGCTCATAAAAATAATCTGAATTAAAGGGATAGTTGACTTTGAAATTAATTTTTGATATGTTTTATCTTACCTCAAGGGCATCCAAGTTGTAGGTGTCTTTGTTTCCACAGTAGTTTCAATTTTGACATTTTTAGGTCAAACCGTTCTTCATAAAGTCATATAATGGAAGTCTATGGTCACCACCTCAAAGAGCAGCACAGAGAAGTCCAGATTAAACATGATTTAATGACTCGTAAATGTAAGGACACATTGATGGCCTAAACGAGCGGTTTGTGTGAGAAAACCAACAGTATTTATATCGTTTTTACCTCGTGTAATTATAGCCACAAAGCGCCCGCGCCCTCAGATCACTTGGACGTGGCTGTGATTACAAGAGGTAAAAACAATAAAAATACTGTTGGTTTTCTCACACAAACCGCTCGTTTCGTGTCTTCAATGTGTACTTACATTTACAAGTCATTAAATCATGTTTAATCTGGACTTCTCTGTGCATGCTCTTTGAGGTGGTGACCATAGACCTCCATTATATGACTGACAGACAAGAACGGTTTGACCTAAAAATATCAAAACTGTGGAAACAAAGATCTTGGATGCACTTGAGGTAAGCTAAAACATACCAAAAATTAATTTCAAAGTCAACTATCCCTTTAATTTCTTCTTTTAATCATAAACTCACTTAATTTTGATACATTTTGATCAGAAAGCAAGAATTAATATCTTCAGGCAGTTTGCTGAATTCGATGGCATATGCAGAGCGACCGCAAAAACGCAATATTGTAAAGATACGGCTCGTTTCTCTTTTGTATATGTGCATCAGATGGAGGGTTAAAGAGATTCTCTGGTCCACAGTGTGAAGATTAGACAGACTTGGCCGGGATCTTCTCTTCTATATCCAAGCGCAGTGGCTCCTCGCCCAGAGACTCGACCTTTCACTGCGTGCCAGAGCAACAACAACCAGAAAAACAAACAGCAGCCGTGTAATTTATGAGCGCCCACTCCCGCTGATGCCAAATAACCTGATTAAATCTGCTCCGTTACAGCCAGGTGATAGATTTACCCAACCAATCGGGAATTTGTCTCACTTACGAACAAAATCAATCAAGAAAAGAGTGGAAAAAAAGAAGTCAACTAATAACTGCACTAGAAACATGTTGTTTATCTATCCTGAATGACTCAGCTCATACTCATCGCAGTTCATTTGCCTCCCACGTGCATTTCACAAACCGATGCATTTAATGACGTTGAATAGTATTTTCATGTATGTGTCATGTTGTGAATTGTGATCAGCCTGGCGTTAGCGTTATATAACTATCCGAGAGCGATTCATCAACAGCCTGTGCTGTTATCAGCGCTGAGCTGAACATGTGAGGATGATAAACACTGTATTAGTATGCGCTGTTGGCTTTTCCAGTCGATCGCATCGCTTGTCTCTTACGTGGAGACGAAAAACTGCTGGAAGGCCGTATATTAACCCCTTTTACGTAATCGAGGTTGTGCATAACCATCCACTCTCGTTCAGACCTTTTATGGGGACGATTTTAGGCATTCTCCCCCAGTGCGCTGCCATTACGTGATCTGAGTAATGAACGAGTGCGGTGAGCTGAGAAATTAGCATGTCAGGTGAATTTATGCGCTTAAAATGTCTGAATGTCATTTGCTTTCATATTTTATTGTCCAATGCATGTGATATATTGTATAGAAATGTTATTATTTTATATGCAAAACGCTGAGGTTTGTACAGCTGATTCAAATATGACTGTTGCTTGCTTTCATTCACTAATCTTTATGATTGGATTTATTTGATCAAAAATACAGTAAAAATTGTGAAATATTATTACTATTTAAATCATCTGTTTTCTATGTGAATATACAGTAAAGTGTAATTTATTCTTGTGTATTTTCAGCATCATTACTCCAGTCTTCAGTGTCACATGATCCTTCAGATGCTCATTTATTATTATCATCATCAATTTTGAGAATGGTTTGAACCAAAGGTTAGTGTAAGTGAAAAAATAATTAAAAAATGTATTCAGAAAAGATGTTTTAAATTGATCATTAGTAACAGTAAATACATTAATTATGTTACAAATGATTCTATTTCAAATAAATGCCTTTCTATTCATCGACAATTCCTGAAAAATAAAATGTTTCCGCTGTTTCCAACACTGATAATAATCATGAATGTTTCTTGATCATCAGATCCTCATATTAGAGTGATTTCTGGAGGATCATGTGACACTGAAGACTGGAGTAATGATGCTGAAAATCACGGGAATAAATTACACTTTACTGTATATTCACATAGAAAACAGATGATTTACATTACAATAATATTTCACAATTTTTTACTGCATTTTTATTTTTTACTGTAGCAGAAGAGACTTTCAAAAAACATTAAAGATGCTTTTCAAAGCTCCTGACTTTGCTTTGAGATCGATAGCATCTATATTAAATATTGTATGCATAAAAATGCACAGTAAAAATACCTGAACTAATCGCCTCTCTGTAAATGATTAATAACACTTGACTATATATTCACATAGATAACAGCTGTTTTACGTTAAAAATACAGTAAAATGTTTGAAATATTATTACACTGTAGCAAAAGAGACTTTCAGAAAACATTAAAATGTTTCCAGTCTTGTTTCTTCAGCAGATACAAGAGCTCCTGACTTTGCTTTGAGATCGATAGCATCTATACTAAAAATTGCACTTGTGTAATGATGCACAGTAAAAATAGCTGACCTAATCCCCTCTCTGTAAATAATAAATAACACTTTACTATATATTCACATAAAAAACAGCTGTTTTACATTGTAATAATATTTCACAATTTTTACTGTAGCAGAAGAGACTTTCAAATAACATTTAAAAATGATTTTATTCGATTTTTTTTTATTATTATTTGCTTTGAGATCGATAGCATGAGCATCTATATTAAAAATTGCACTTGTATAATGATGCACAGTAAAAATCCCTGACGTAATGCCCTGTCTGTTGTCCTCCACAGGTGTGTAGAGTGACGTGTCTGAATAATTTTTGGTCCCAAATTTGTATACATTTTACTGGTAGTCTGAATGAAAGCTTTTTGGGTATAATATGTCACAGTTTACTTTATTTTGCCTTTATAAATTTGCCTTGCACTTACATAAATTAACTATCCTGTCCTTCACCCTCTAATAAAAAAAAGGTAAAAAATTATATTGCTATAATTATCGCAAAAAAAAATGTTTTGGTTTCACTGTATATTAAAAATTGCACTTGTGTAATGATGCACAGTAAAAATAGCTGACCTAATCCCCTGTCTGTAAATAATAAATAACACTTTACTGTATATTCACATAAAAACAGCTGTTTTACAGTGTAGTAATATTTTTTTTACAATTTTTACTGTAGCAGAAGAGACTTTCAAATAACATTAAAAATGATTTTATTAGATATTTTTTATTTGCTTTAAGATCGAGAGCATCTATATTAAAAATTGCACTTGTGTAATGATGCACAGTAAAAATCCCTGACGTAATGCCCTGTCTGTTGTCTTCCACAGGTGTGTAGACTAGAGTGACGTGTCTGAATCATTTTTGGAACCAAATTTGTATATATTTTACTGGTAGTCACTGAATGAAAGCTTTTTGAGTATAATATGTCACAGTTTACTTTATTTTGCCTTCATAAATTTGCCTTGCACTTACATAAATGAACTATCCTGTCCTGCACCCTCTAGTAAAAAAAGGTGAAAAATTATATTGCTATAATTATCGCAAAAAAAAGGTTATATTAAAAATAGCACTTGTGTTATGATGCACAGTAAAAATAGCTGACCTAATGCCCTCTCTGTAAATAATAAATAACACTTTACTGTATATTCACATAGAAAACAGCTGTTTTACATTGTAGTAATATTTTTTTTTACAATTTTTACTGTAGCAGAAGAGACTTTCAAAAAAACATTAAAAATGATTTTATTCATTTTTTTATTTCTTTTGAGATCGATAGCATCTATATTAAAAATTGCACTTGTGTAATGATGCACAGTAAAAATAGCTGACCTAATCCCCTCTCTGTAAATAATAAATAACACTTTACTGTATATTCACATAAAAACGCGCTGTTTTACATTGTAGTAATATTTTTTTACAATTTTTACTGTATTTTTACTGTAGCAGAAAGGGACTTTCATATAACATTAAAAATGATTTGATTCGATTTTTTTAAATTTGCTTTGAGATCGAGAGCATCTATATTAAAAATTGCACTTGTGTAATGATGCACAGTAAAAATAGCTGACCTAATCCCCTCTCTGTAAATAATAAATAACACTTTACTATATATTCACATAAAAAAACGCTGTTTTACATTGTAATAATATTTCACATTTTTACTGTATTTTTACTGTAGCAGAAAAGACTTTCAAATAACATTAAAAATGATTTTATTAGATATTTTTTATTTGCTTTCAGATCGAGAGCATCTATATTAAAAATTGCACTTGTATAATGATGCACAGTAAAAATAGCTGACCTAATCCCCTCTCTGTAAATAATAAATAACACTTTACTATATATTCACATAAAAAAACGCTGTTTTACATTGTAATAATATTTCACATTTTTACTGTAGCAGGAGAGACTTTCAAATAACATTAAAAATGATTTTATTAGATATTTTTTATTTGCTTTGAGATCGAGAGCATCTATATTAAAAATTGCACTTGCGTAATGATGCACAGTAAAAATCCCTGTCGTAATGCCCTGTCTGTTGTCCTCCACAGGTGTGTAGAGTGACGTGGAGGGAGGCTCATGGCTTCCTCGTGGGGCCGGGGCCGGCTGTGGTGTGTGGGTCTGATTTTGGCCCTCGCGTCCCCTAACCCCTGCTCGGGTTGCCCACCTCGCTGTGACTGCGCGCCTCAGCTCCGCTCCGTGTCCTGCCAGCGCAAGCGCTTATCCGGCGTTCCCGAGGGCATCCCGACAGAGACCAGGCTCCTGGATTTGAGCCGGAACCGTTTGCGCTGGGTCGCGCCGGGAGATCTGGCTCCGTATCCGCGCCTGGAAGATGTGGATCTCAGTGAGAATCTCATCACGACGCTGGAGCCCAACGCCTTCGCTAGCCTTCAGGCCCTGCGCTCGCTGAGACTCCGGGGAAACCAGCTGAAGCTCGTGCCCATGGGAGCGTTCGCACGACTCGCTAACCTCACCGCACTGGACCTGAGTGAGAACAAGATCGTCATCCTGCTGGACTACACCTTCCAGGATCTGCGCAGTCTCAAACATTTAGAGGTCTGTCGCTTTTGGCTTGCTTAGTTGGGGACATTTAACATTTAAAGGTGCAGTGTGTAATATTTAGGCGGATCTGTTGACGGAAATGCAATATCATATAGAAAAATTTGAATATTGATCAAAAATTTATTTATTTCAGTAATTAAACTTAATTAGACTCATTACATGCAAAGTGAGATATTTCAAGCCTTTATTTGCTATAATTTTGATGATTATGCCTTACAGATATGAAAACCTTTTCACAATATTCTAATTTTGAATTTGGGGTTTTCATATCTGTAATCCATAATCATCACAATTATAACAAATAAAGGCTTGAAATATCTCACTTTGCATGTAATGAGTCTAATATATTAGTAATATATTAGTCTATAATATATTAGTTTCACCTTTTAAGTTGAATTACTGAAATAAATTAGCTTTTGCACGATATTCTATTTTTTTTGAGTGTTCACCTGTACATGAATGTGTTCAGTGGTGTACAAAGACCTTATTTAATAACTCATTATGTTTTTAATACGTTATAATGAGCGTTTCTCTACACACACCGCTGGTCCGCTTAGATCCATATGTTTCTACGGTGGCCCTGAATGGACAAACGCGTTTCATCACTGTTGTTCTTTGTGTAAAGAAGCTGCTAAAGTCAGCGAATAAAACACTGACACAATGATGAACAAGCTACAATAATATTCGCAATAACATCGTTTTACTGAATATTCAAGTAAACGTAATTTCTTAATTTATCTTTGTAAAGAAACCTCATTGCTTAACTGGGACTCTCTGCTGTCTCAGACGACGACATCACTTCCTGTCGGCCGCCGTAACTTCTGTTGGGTGCAATTCACAAACGCACCACTAGATGCACTAAAAATTACACACTGCACCTTTAATATTCAACAGTAATATTGTTCTGCCTGCACTGACACCATTATATGAGAACTGAGCTGGACGATGACATCACAGTTTTCTCCAGAGCAGCTATATATATATAAATTAACTAAATTAATTAACTTTTTACAACAAAAATGAATCATCACTGAACTTCCTTAAGCTGCACTGTGACGTTTATTTTCTGGAAACAAACTTTTATCTCTGTAAAGCTGCTCTGAAACACTGTGTGTTGTATAAAGCGCTGTATAAATAAAGGTGACGTGACATAAAAGTCCCTTAAAGGAAAGTCTGGTCTTTGCTGCCAGCTGTTTTTATTTCTAGGACAGGATTTACCAAAACAGGGAACTGATTAAATTATAACTAAAAGGATAAATAAATGGAGCTGCACAACTGTGATTATGAAATCAAAGGCTGTGGTTTAATTAAACTATAATCCATAACATGCGAGCAGCTCCTGATCTGGTGTTCTCCAATTTTTTAACAATAATTTATGAAGAATTGAAGACATAAATATTAGTATTGTAGTGTAAAATTATTTATTATTTTATTATATTGATCAGATATTCATTTTTATATTCTATTATATTGATAAGATATTCATTTTTATTTTAAAGTTCAATTTTAATTTATTTTCATGACGCAATATATAACTAAATAAGTGCAATAATATTTATGTACACTAACGATATATATATAATATATATATATATATATAAAATTACTAAATATGCAACTAAAATTAAAAATGAAAGCTTATTTATTTATTTGTGTTTTTTCCCATGGTAATCCAGATATTTTGTGCAAGTGTTTACAAAAAATGTAAACATTTATTTATCTATTTATTTGTTTTATTTATTTATTTATTTATTTCCAAGCTTATCCAGATGTTGTGTGTGCATTCACTACAAAAAAGTATAGATTTATTTATTTATTAGCAAACTAATCCAGATGTTGTACACGTATTTACTGGTAAAATAAAATAAAAATGAAATTACTAAAAATGCATTTATTTATTTATTTATATATATTTATTTACAAACTAATCCATATCTTGTGCATGTATTTACAAAAATTACCAACATTTCCCTAAAATAAAAATGAAATCGAAAGCATATTTATTTATTTATTTCCAAGCTAATCCAGATGTTGTGCATGCATTCACAACAAAAAAAGTTGATTTATTTTCAAGCTAATCCAGATTTTGTACATGCATTCACAACAAAATTGCAACAAAAAAATATATCCAAGTTAATCCAGATGTTTTGCATGCATTCTCAAAAAAATGAATGAATTAATGTCCAAGCTAATACAACTATTGTGCATGCGTTCTGGAGAAAAACACAAGCATTGGCTCTCTCAAACATCATTCCTTTAATAACTTGACTTTGAACACGTGCTCAGTCTCTGTCCTTCTGCTTCAGTAAAAGCACCCTGATTGCATTGGTAATAACCATTCTGTCCTGGTTTTCCAGGTGGGGGACAATGACCTGGTCTACATCTCTCACAAGGCTTTCTCAGGACTGATAGGTCTGGAAGATCTGACCATCGAGAGGTGCAACCTGACGTCCATATCGGGCCAGACTCTGTCGTATCTGCGAAACCTGGTGACCCTTCGCCTGCGCCACCTCAGCATCTCCGCTCTGGAGGACCAGAACTTCCGCAAGCTTTCTGCACTGAGAGGACTGGAGATCGACAACTGGCCCTACCTGGAGTACATCTCTCCGCTGAGCTTCCAGGGTCTCAATCTCTCCTGGCTCTTCATCACCAACACCAACATCACCTCCGTCCCGTCGGCCTCCTTCCGAAACCTGGCCTACCTGACGTCTCTGAACCTGTCCTACAACCCCATCTCCGTGCTCGAGTCCTGGGCCTTCAGAGACCTCATCAGGCGTGTGCAAAGATTATATGTCATGTGACCAGAGTTTGAAATTAAGTTTTTCACACACCGCCCAATTTCGATTCTACATTAAGTTTTACCGGCCATTTAAAATTTCTGCTAGCCAAAAAAGAAAAAAAAGAAGAATAAACCAGATTAAGTACGTCGCAGCTTATATATATATACAACTCAATAAAAAAGAAAATATCGTGCAAAAGTTCAGTAGCCTAATTCAACTTAAAAGGTGAAACTAATATATTATATAGACTCATTACATGCAAAGTGAGTCTTTATTTGCTATAATTTTGATGATTATTAATTTCTTACAGTTTATGAAAACCCCAAATTCAAAATTAGAATATTGTGAAAAGGTTTTCATATCTGTAAGCCATAATCATCAATTATAACAAATAAAGGCTTGAAATATCTCACTTTGAGTGGGGAAAAGAGTGCAAATCATGTTCATATTTTTTGGAGTTGTCCTTCGATGGTGAATTATTGGATGGATCTTAAAGGGTTAGTTCACCCAAAAATGAAAATTCTGTCAGTATTTACTCACCCTCATGTTGTTTCAACCCCGTAAGACCTTCGTTCATCTTCAGAACACAAATTAAGATATTTAAGATATTAAGATCGCTCCTGCATACAGTCCATAGGCTTCTTGAGGGAATGACTCTTGCTGTCCTCGAAAAGTCATTAAAGACATCGTTAAAATAGTCCAAGTGACTACAGGGGCTCAATCTTAACTTTATCAAACGACGAGAACACTTTTGTGCGCAAAAAAAACAACAAAAATAACGACTTTATTTCAACTATTGGTTTATTTCTCCCTCTGCGCGAGTCAGGTTACTAGTTTAATAGCGTAAGCTTCTGTTATTGTACGTCACACGCATCACACACATGACCAGCGTCGGCCAATAGTGAGCCTTCGTGTGACGTAGCTTTACGCAATCACACTACGTTAACTGACTTACAGGCTCATGGAGAAGGAAGTGAATAGTTGAAATAAAGTCGTTATTTTTGTTGTTTTTTTGCGCACAAAAGTGTTCTCGTCGTTTGATAAACTTAAGATAGAGCCCCTGTAGTCACTTGGACTATTTTAACGATGTCTTTAATGACTTTTCGAGGACAGCAAGAGTCATTCCCTCAAGAAGCCTATGGACTGTATGCAGGAGCGATCTTAATATCTTAAATATCTTAATTTGGGTTGCGAAGATGAACGAAGGTCTTACGGGGTTGAACAACATGAGGGTGAGTAAATACTGACAGAAGTTTCATTTTTGGGTGAACTAACCCTTTAAACAATGCATGGACAAGATTCTACAGATTAATCTACCTTTCACTTTTAACACACTTTATTTGGGAAGACTTAATATGCAAGGTAAAAAGAATCTGAATTGGAAAACGTTTAAAATCATGTTACTAGCAGGAAAAAAGGGAATTACTAGGAAATGGCTAAAGGTGGAAGCACCAAGAAAGGAAAATTGGGTTGATGTAATGCATGATATACTGTATATGTTATGGAGAAACTGACTTCCACTTGTAGACTTGAAATGGATAAATTCAAGAGGTTTCTTGAAATTTATTCGAACAATAAGACATAAAACATAATACCTGAGGCACTCCCCTGTTCCTGTTCTTGCTACCATTTTTATTTTTTATTTATTTATTATTATTATATTTATTTTTTATTATTGATTTTCTTTTTCGTTTTGGAGAAAAATTATGATGTAGGACAAGGACAAAGATGTTATATAATATGACCAAATGTGTATTTATGTCTTAGTAGCAACGTTAATGGAAAAAAAAAGAAATATCTCACTTTGCATGTAATGAGTTTATATAATATATTAGTTTCAGCTGTACATATAAAAGTATAAAAGTTTATCTGAGTTTCACCTGTACATATAATTTCCAAGTAAGCAGAAATGAGCAGACTCTGCACGATACGCTGTATTTAATATACCATGAGGACTCACGGGTTGCGTATTTGCGCTAAATCCGCGCAGATTTGACTCACAAAAACTTCCCCAGCAACGTGTGTAAATATAATAAGTAATACGACAAATTGACTCGTGATTTAATGGCGTTTCCGCCACTGTTGATTTTTACACTCTTTCGGTGTGTGTTCATTTCAAACCCTGACTTGCAGCCAGTGTTGGGTGTAACTAATTACTAAGTAATTAGTTACTGTAATTTAATTACTTTTCCCTTGAAAATGTAAAGTAAGGGATTACTCTTCATTTATCTGTAATTTAATTCTGATGTAATTGAGGTAAATACTGTGTATGGATCAATCCGATCTCACAGCGATTCGAGGTGTCTAAATATTACGACCGCACTCATACAAATTCCTATGAATTATTGTAAAATATTTATGAAAAAAGTGTGAAATGTCATGAGATCAGACATAAAACAATAGTGGGTTTAACATCAAAATGTATCGTCTGATGCTAAAAAGTATGTTTTTATAATGTAACCTTCTCCACCTTGGTCTGTTTAAGGATAATTCATGCAATTTTATAGTATTTATTTGAAAGAATTAAAACAGATTCATGTCTATCCTTGTATTATTCAGCTGGGATTTTGAAAGTAATTAGTAATTAAAAGTAATTAAATACTTTTTAGAGAGAGTAATTAGTACAGTACAGTAGAGGTAATTAGTAACTAGTAATTAATTACTTTTTTAGAGTAACTTACCCAACACTGCTTGCAGCTTTGTGCATTTTAGGTCGAATCGGTTCCCTTGAACATGCTAAACTGTTGAAACTCAATAAAACCCCTTTAACTTCAATCGTCCTTGTTTTCCAGGCTGAAGGAACTGCACATGATCAGCACAAACCTGCTGACGGTCGAGCCGCACGCTTTAGGAGGCTTACGGCAAATCCGAGTCCTGAATCTGTCCAACAACGAGCTGGTGACTCTGGAGGAGAGTTCCTTCCACTCGGTGAACAGCCTCGAGACGCTGCGAGTCGACGGGAACCCGCTGTCCTGCGACTGCCGCTTGCTGTGGATCCTGCAGCGCCGACGGACCCTGAACTTCGACGGGAAGATGCCGGTGTGCGCCGGACCTCCGGAAGTCCAGGGGTTCACGTTGAGCACCTTCACGGATTCGGCGTTATTCGATTACTTCACCTGTCAGAAGCCGAAGATTCGAAACCGTAAGTTGCAACAGGTCACGACAAACGAAGGCCAAGCGGTTTCGTTTCAGTGCCGTGCCGAAGGCGAACCGGTTCCGGTGATTATATGGATCTCGCCTCAGCGACGACGAATCACTCCTAAATCAAACGGGAGGATTACGGTTCTCCCGGGCGGGACGCTTGAGATTCGTTACGCGCAAGTAACGGACAGTGGTACGTATATCTGCATTGCTAGCAACGCCGGCGGAAACGACACATACTTCGCGACGCTAACCGTAAAAAGCCAACCGGCGGATTCGGCGTTCGTCACCAATCGTTCGCTGTACGCGTCGGATTTCAACGACACCGGGCTCAACAGCACGCGTGTTTTCCTGAAGTTCACGCTGGACTTGACCACCATCCTCGTGTCCACGGCCATGGGGTGCATCACGTTCCTGGGCGTCGTGCTCTTCTGCTTCCTCCTGCTGTTCGTGTGGAGTCGCGGACGCGGACAGCGCAAAAATAACTTCACCGTGGAGTATTCGTTCAGGAAGACCGAAGGGCCGGCCACCACCGCGGGAGCCGGAGCCACGCGCAAGTTCAACATGAAGATGATATGAAACCACGCAGCCAGGGGCCCAATGGGGGAAGCTTAGACGCCCAACACACACACACACAGTGCTAATGCGCAGAAACTCACACACACGCACGCCGGCTATGCGGTATTACTATTGTACGGTAATTTATTAGCTAAAACTATTTAAAAAATGTTGGTCAGCTTTTTAAACTTTGTTTAAAGTTGAAGTAGTCTACTTAAAATTAATAGAATTAAAATGGGCAACGATTAATCGCGATTAATCGCATCCAAAATTTAAAGTTTGTGTTTACTTAATATACGTGTGTGTAGTGTGTATAATTAATTTGTATATATAAATACACACACATGTATGTGTATATTTAAGAAAAATGTGTTATTAATATATCAAATATTTATATTTTTATATAATATTAATTATGTATAAATATATATAAAGTATATACATGCAAATATTTCTTAAATATATACATGCAGGTGTGTGTATTTATATATACAAGTTAATTATACACACTACACACACATGTATTATGTAAATGTAAACTTTTATTTTGGATGCGATTAATCGTTGCACATCCCTAGTAATAACTCATCTAAAAACTACATAGAAATTTATATATATAAGTTTTCATACGTTTGTTGTGTTTGGTTTTATTTTTTTTAATTGCATATTTTTTTCAGTGTATTTAGTATATGTCAGTAAATTAAATTTATTTTTTAAAATATATTGTAAAAAATCAGTATATATTTATATTGTTTTTTTTTTACATTTTCTGTTTTCATTTTAATTTATTAGGCTTTATTTTTTCTCAATTTAGTGCATTTACTATATATAAGTATATTCAATATATTTAACAATATGTATAATTTAATGTCAATTACACTTTTATAATTTTTTCAATTATAGAGGCTAAATATCAGTTGTTTTATTTAAGTTATTTTCAGTTTTATTAATTTTAGCACTTCTACTTTAAACAAAATGTTTTATTTTATTTGTATTAATGTACTATTTTTAAAAAATAGTTTTAGTTAACAATATTAACGCTACATACGCAAACCAGATCATGGTGTGATGATCCTGTTGTGCAGCTGATGGCTAAAAATGCGATAACCAATATAGACTTTTTGCACTTTTAGGAGCAAATTGCAATTGGGAAAACTCAGATTTGCATTTATTAACTGCATTTGCATTTAAGACTTTAATAGGTTTCCTTTCACCTGTTTCCCGGCTCATATCTGTCGTCCTAAAGCTGCTGTTTTCATAAAAACTAACGGCAAGAAAATTTGCTCTTTAGAGTTGCTAATTAGCATAGTAATTTAGAGAC
Organism: Pimephales promelas; assembly: GCF_016745375.1. Next base: position 706,997 of record NW_024121943.1, on the reverse strand, counting down.
AAATGCAGCCGAGGCAATTTCCATAATGCGCTCCTCTAATACAACGCCCACTTCCACAAAGCCACAGCTGAGCCGAGACTAAATTAGACGTGAATCGATTGATTTGGCAAATTGTAATGATGTGTTTGATTTGCACCGAACAGCAAACAAACACCACGACAGGCGTTCTGCGATGAGCATCTGTGTGAGTTGGGTCAAACACACCGGCCCGATCGCTGTCGCCGGAAGCACGGCAGGGTTTATGAAGCCAAGCCTTCGCTTCGGACTGCAGTTTGACGTGCCTAAACCGGCTCAGATGAGGTCAGGGTTGCTGATTATTACCCACAACCCCCCTCTCTCAGCCTCGGTTCATGCCGACGACCCACTGGCCTTCATGGGGGCAGGCGCCTGGGTGTCGAGTCCGCTAGCCGTCATGCACAGAGAAAAACACACACACTAAAGCCATATGTTTATAAGAGGTTTACAGCAATAGATCGACCGCACTTTGATTCATATTCTCATATTGCAAGTGCATATTTTATTCCCTTTACAATAAGGTTCAAACACACTGTTCTTCTAAAGCATTTGAAGATGAATAAATACAGTAACAAATGCTTGGGACCTTATTGTAAAGTGCAACCTTTTTATTTTTCGACTTTAATCCTTAAGTAATAAACTACGGTTACACTTTATTTGAAGGTGTCATTGTTACGGCGTAATTATATATTTAAGCACTGAGTAATATTAAGCAACTACATGTATTACTATACACTCTCAGAGAAAAGGTACAAAAGCTGTCACTGGGGCTGTACCTTTTCAAAAGTACCTAAAGGGTGCATATTGGTACCGTAATGGTACTTATTAGCACCTAGAATGTCCACATTAGCATCTAAAATGTCCATATTAGCACCTAAAATGTACATAATTAGCACCTAAAATGTCCATATTAGCACCTATGTACATATTAGCACCTAAAATGTACATATTAGCACCTAAAATGTATATATTAGCACCTTAAATGGACATATTAGCACCTAAATGTCCATATTAGCACCTAAAATGTACATATTAGTACCTAAAATGTACATAATTAGCACCTAAAATGTCCATATTAGCACCTATGTACATATTAGCACCTAAATGTACATATTAGTACCTAAAATGTACATATTAGCACCTAAAATGTACATATTAGTACCTAAAATGTACATATTAGTACCTAAAATGTCCATATTAGCACCTATGTACATATTAGCACCTAAAATGTACATATTAGCACCTAAAATGTATATATTAGCACCTAAATGTCCATATTAGCACCTAAATGTCCATATTAGCACCTAAAATGTACATATTAGTACCTAAAATGTACATATTAGCACCTAAAATGTATATATTAGTACCTAAAATGTCCATATTAGCACCTATGTACATATTAGCACCTAAAATGTCCATATTAGCACCTATGTACATATTAGCACCTAAAATGTCAATATTAGCACCTAAAATGTACATATTAGCACCTAAAATGTCAATATTAGCACCTAAAATGGACAAAAGTTTTCCCTTTTGAAAAGGTACAGCCCCAGTGACGGCTTTTGTACCTTTTTTCTGAGAGTGTATGGTTATGGTATAAGGTTTGGTTGAGGGTTAGTTGCAAGTAATTATGCATAATTTACTGTTATTACTACGGTAAGCGTAACAAGGACACTGTGAAATAAAGTGTTACCTAAACTAATAAGTGATTTATGGTTTATGCATCATCACTGTGAATTCATTTTCATCGCATTCGCCATTAATCGCTCTACAGTGAAATTGCACATAATAATAATAATAATATGGCATATAGTCTATAATGTTAGATGCATCTCTTCAGGATTTGGATTTGCTGTGATGCACAATGATGATTCAGCAGACACACGTGTGCTTTTCTCTCATCCTGACGGTTTGTTTCGGCCGGTGTGTGAAAGTCTCTGCTTCTCCTGCCCAGTCCAACACCCCCCATATGATGATGTCATTTCCTTTTCCCATATGATGTCAATCCCCCCCGACTGGGTCTCAATGAGGGAGGGTCCCTGGCTGGTGACTACAGATGTACATGTCGCCCATCTAGTCCATGTGTCTGTGACTGTAGAGGGTATTATATTTCAAGCGTTCGTTTCAAATGTACTTTGAATTGTTTCTTTTCTTTAGTGTTTTGAAAGAAAAAAATACGTCAACCGAAACTTTAACAGAATCTGTTGTTGTCGGCACTGTTTATTGAGGTCTTTAAGGACCGGCAGCTGGTGTTGAACACAGAGAAGTTAACCAATAAGCTACAAGAGCCATAAACGAAGAATGTTGAAACTTAGACTCATCCGGAGTATGTGTGTGTGTGTGTGTGTGTGTGTGTGTGTGTAATATGACAAATGCAGTCAAACCTGCTGGATTTACTTTGAAACAAATTGCAAGTGAAATTTTGAATCAAACATACTCCAATAATCTAAAATTTTGAGAAATAATTTTCACATGATGTTGTCATCCTAACAAGATTAGTAAATGTTACAGTTCATATCAATCATGGGTTAAATTAATTCTGCATTATTGCGCTGTCGTCTTTAGCTGTAATGATGGGGGAAGAGATGAATCGTTGATGCTCTATTGAGTTTGACTTACATAATAGCAAAGCTAGTAGGCACACACTACGTTCCGGTCAACAATCTAGTGCACTTGGTAGGCTCCTAATGAGAAAATGATTCTGCTTTCATGATCCCTTGTTTTGGTGTAATTCGACAAATCGCTGTTGGCTAGTCGCTGTCACTCATCATTTGGCCGGTAACATTTATATAAATTCTAACAATGCAAAATTGTGGCGACGTGAAAGTTTAAGCCTTGTCGATTTAAATATTCAAGCGCAAGAAGAAGCGTAAGGGAAGTTTTCTGTGCAAACATCCGAAGCGCATTCAAACAAAACTGTCAAAATGGCTGAATCCTTGTAAACATAACCTAGTCAGTTATGTCTTACCGTAATTCGCTGTATTCGCCCTTAAAGTGACAGTAGCCTCATATATTCCTGCAGCTGTCTTTGTTTTTAATGTTAATAAAACAACAAAAGACAAACAACAATCACTCATTACTCTTGACTGAATAACTTTTGTAACTTTAATAAGGATTAATCCTCGTGGCTGGTAAAAAAAAATATTGTGAGTGTGTGTTAATTACCACTAACACTATAGAGCATTTCAAATCATCACATATTTCAGTTGTTACCTGAGAAGACAGAGCGATCACACTTTAAATAATTAGTGTAATCTTCGATGGCATTAAGTGGTTAATTTCATCTTGTGACGATTAAACAATATGATATTATCTAATTAGTTATGCTGATATCAGTTGAGGCTTGTTTTAGTGTGACGTCCAGCTGGTTTGCCTGTATTTCATGTTTGAAAACTGGGACAAATGAGAGTCTGATGATTAGTGAAGTAAATCAGGTTTGTGACCCTTTTCTGTTCTGTTCGACTCGTTTCATTGTTCTCAGACCTCACAGTCCACAGTCAGTAGGTAGGAGTTGTGGTCGTGTGATGCAGTAGATGTTGTCCATGTGGCCTGTGATTCGATGTTGTTGATCGGTTGAACTGTTTGTTTAGTTAGCTCTTTCTGTTAGCGTTAGCCGCTAGCCGCTAGCCGTGCAGTCAGTCACAGTGTTTAGGTGTGGTGATAATGATAATGGTTGAGCGAAAGATCGGAGGCTCAGCCGGGGTTTTGAACGCCCGGCTCCCTCTTTCCCAAACCCTTCCTTTCTACATCTTATCTCCTCAATCGTTCATGAACTGGATTCAGTGCGACGCAGTTTTGCGCTGAAAAGACACTGTTCAAAGCTGGTCTGGATTATTTTAAGGATTTGTAAAGCGCACTCAACATATTTGCTCCCTTTTCCGAACTTTTAATCCATTTTGTTTGCAAAAATGTCTGATGATAGCGCTACTAAAGGGTTGAGCAAAATTCAGAATTTAAGAATTGACATTGACCGTACAATGTTTAATCGGAATGACTTTTCAATTAAGCTTTTGACTAATTATATTCCTAACTAAAAGTTTCATATTCTGAAATGTATTTAATTCGTAAACCAGAGTATTCTGGGAAATGTTGTGTTTTGCATTTGTTTTTGTTTTTTCTGTTTTGTCATTTTTATTAGTGTGTTTTTATAGGCTATATATTTTTTTACTATACTTTATTTAATTTATTATTTAAACCAAACAATAAAAGAGAAATACAATTATTTTACTTTATATTCTTACCCAGACAGCACACGTACGTCTGCAAATGTCTGTTAAAGATCACTTCATCTGGAAAGCATCTGCTGTTTACTAACATCTGATAGACATCTTTAAGATGTTTAACATACATTCTAAATCATTACATCATCTAAACACGTCTTCTCACTAAACACGTCGTCTATTTGACATCTGACAACAGGAAACGTCCTATAGATGTATTGCAGATGAGCAAACACTATACAACAAAATACGTCTTCCAGATGTAAACAACACACACATCAAATAGACGTCTCTGTGATGTACGTGTGCTATCAGGGTAACGGTTATTTTATTTTTAGAAATGAATATGTGATGTTTATTTATTTTATTTTTTGTTCTTCATTCAAATTCTACATTGCAATTTTGCGTCCTATAATGTTCAGGAATTGAATTTGATTTTCAAAGGCATGTCAATTGGTCTCTGAATGACGCTCAACCCTCCGATACAATAAGCATTGTGCATTTACACAAGACACTGAATCTCTGATTGTGTGATCATGTATGAAATGTGCCAGTCTTTTATTTGCTCTTCTTCAGCATCACATGTTCACCTCTGTAGATTGAGCACAGCGCCCTCTATTGAGCGAGTGTCTCTCTCTCTCTCTCCGCTCAAAGCAACATTACAAGCATCAGCATCTGCCAACATTCATGCACAATATTCATGGAGATGCTGTTTTATGGTTTCGAGAGGTTGAATTTCCACTAATCCGGTTGCACTGACTGTGTTCAGAATGAAATACTAAAATACTGCCCTGCATAATGCTTACTATTTTTGATTTTTTTAAATAGTATGTGAAAATGTATATGCAGTGTGCAATGTTTTAAATTGTGCTACATTGTCAGTGCAGTCAGAATTTAGTAAATGGTGGGTTATTTGCATATATGGAAAACATGTTATATAGTGCAGATCTAGCGTGTTATTCTGAACACAGCCACTCTCATGCATATGATTCCTGAAGCACACCAAGGTCATGTTTTCTTCATATCAGAGATGGCATGTACAATAAAAACTGCTGTCTCATAAGCTCTGCTTTGTGATTTGATGTCCGGGTGTTGAAGCAGAAAGTAGGTCTCCGGGTCCCCGGGCCCCTCGTCAGTCTCTCCTATTGATTCTGATGCACACAAACGCTTATCGCTTGTGCTTTCCTGCAGATAATCATCATTTACAATAAACTGACACCAATTTACAGTGAAAAACACTAGCTTAAACATCTGATGTAGCCTATATATGTAATTTTATTTCAGCGTTAACCTCTAAAGAATTCATATTACACTCATATAAGTTAAGCTTGAGTACTACTAATGATTATATTATCTATATTACGCTAGTTTATGAGATACACTGAAATGGAGGTTTGTTAAAGTGCCCCTGTGGTGAAAATACAGCTTTTAATGTTGTTTATGTGTCTATTTAATGTGTATGTTCATAAGTTGACAGCATTGCTGAGTATTTTCTGCTTAAAACTGCAGCGAACCAAAGACACGGTGCGAAATCGCTGGTGTTTCTGACGTCACAAACGACCTTGTAACCAATCAGATCAAGCAGTGGATCTCTGAGCTGAGCGAATGCGTGGAGGCGGAGCTCATTTGCATATTCATAGAGCCGCATATACTAAACGAGGGAAGGGTGTCGAGTTACATTCAAGATATTTTAAGGCAAAAATGTTTAAATATGTCATATTGGTGATCAAAGATGAGTTTTAAGGGATGAAATGTTTGACTACAGGGGGACTTTAACACCGAATAATTTTCCACTCGTCTGGGTGATCTACTGTACAGTCTGTTTTATTTGCTCTGAACGAATAAACCCTGCTGAGAAACGGGGAAAGCGTTGAGGTGAACTCTCCGTGTGACTTTACTGCCATCCAGTGGCCAACAGCCAAACCATCGAGAATCTCCATCCACGATTCTCAGGTTTTGAAGCTCTTCTTCTGCCATAAGCTCTCGAATGCACATATAAATATGACTGTTAGTCATGGCAGAAAGTGTCATTGTCGAAGGGTTTTTCTAACTCTCGACCTTTATTCCTGTGGCAGTTCAGGTTTATCTAAGATAGAAACAAAACTAGTCTTAGTGCTGTGTAATGCATTTTTATTTTAATTTCTTTAGGAGTTAAATAAGATTCCATTGAATTGACTGTAGTAAAAGTTGTATGAAACTCAACAATGGTTGATATTTCTACTTGTATTAATTAGGATCAGGAATGCTATTCTTCAGAGAGTTTCCAGTCGGGATCTCTGCATGACTTGGATTTCATTTTCTTTACATTTGATGGCGTTGCGAGCGCTAAACTTGCCAAATGCACCCCTGTACTTGTGTCAAATTCATCTGATGTCTTTATTGCTCGCTGTAAGATTGGATGACAACTCAATTGTCTGAATATGAGCCATATTCTAATCTAGTGAGATGTTTCCTATAGCATTCAGACTTTGAGTTTGAAAATATTTCAGGTATGACATGTTTGACATGATATATGTTTTTTTTTTTTGTAATCTTGCAAAGTTTATTAATGTAAAGCAATATATTCTTGTCTTTTGCTTACTTTTGCAATGAGACATGCATTCTGTTCAACTTGGTTTGTGGACTTTCAGTGGCATTTATAAAGTTACTGAGCTCAGTCCTGTTTCATGCATGTCACTTCCATGCGTTTAACCTTTGCTAAATCATGCAGGAGGTTTTCAGCGCACATAATGAATGAGAGTTGAGAGAAAATACAGTTTTTCCAACTCTATTCATCCAATCTCACAGCAGCCTGGTCTTGTCTATTATAATGTGTATGAATGTTGTTTCAAGTGTTTATCTGTTATTTTATATGCATATTTTTGTTTTATACTGTTTGTCTTGTAAAAAAAAAAAAAAAAAAGAGTCTTTTATTCATAAAAGCATGTTGTACCCTGTTCACTGTCTTGGCTGTTTCTTGTCTGTTTGCATGTGTTTGAGTCATAAAATTAATTAATTTAATTAAAGGTGAATTATTTTTTAAAACACTGGCTTAATTTTCCATTGTAAATGTCCCTTTTCCCCTAAAAACGTAAAAATATTTTTGTTATTTTGAAACAAATTCCGTACGGATTCTTCTCCAGTCCAGCAGAGGGCAGAGTTGAGCATTGCTTTGCTTCCACCGCTACAGTTTCTGTTGATTCACTCAAAAGATGAAACAGTTATTTTCCCCCAATATTTTATTGACTTAATTATTCAAAACACACAATTGTATTTACCCACACTGGTCTTTTTAGTTCATTGATGTTCTGTAACAGTTATCACTCAGGTTTAGCCAACTTTAAAGGACTCAACACATGAACTGTCAGTCACTGTTCAGGCCTTCATAACCACTGAGATCAAGACTGGGAAATGAAACGACTGTGATAAGATATCCAGCTTTGTGGAATTTGAAATTATTTTGATTCAGCACATACATTCACATTTGGATGTGAGATATAGGCCTATTCATTCTTTCGGTTTCCAAATTGGAAGTCCAACTGCATGGGAAAATTCAACATTATGGCCTAATACAGGCCTATTTATGAGATGAAAATACATAATGTAATAATTTTGACTTTTCACCTCAAATGAGTAGTACGGCATAATTACGATCTACCAAATATTTCTTTCTTTTTTTTTTTTTAGCCTAGCCTATGTGGTGGAAATGACCTTCCATAACACATATTTTCAACTTTTCAGCTCATAAATATGACTATAGACCTTATTCAGAGCAGCGCCATGACAGGTATGAAAGTGAGGCTGTGAGGACCGTTGGCAATGGCATCCGCTGTAAAAAGCTGAATAAAGCGGCTAGATTACTTACAATTTTCCACAGCTTACATTGTCGGGAGTTTTTTGTCAACTGACATTTCTTAGAAAGATATTTTTCCAGTGTTTCATAAGCAGAACAATCCGAAAACACATTAAATAACAATACAGCCCATTGAAGAGATGCAAGTCTATCCCTCACATCCTCGCTTTCATTCTCATTAAAAATCAAAGATGGCGCTGCCGTGAATAAGGCGTATGGCCTCATTTCGATTTTTTTCTGATAATACCAAAGCATAATTTAACTAAATTTTGATTTTTATTATTATTACGGAAATGGCCTTCCATAATACTGAGCGAAAAATGCTTGTGGGTATTTTACGTGGTATTTTATTGACCACGTCACGCGAAACTCCCGCGCAATTGCTATTTGAATTTCGCCGAGCAACGGTAAATACGACGGCGTCGTTATTCTCTCAGTCAAGCCATTGTCCTTGTTTATTTCTTTGCACTGAAGTGTCTCCGGTTGCTATATTTACAGGAACAACGATCAGGGCAGAAGAACACACGGTTGTACTTGTGAGTTGAGCGTATAGGCACTTGTTTGGAGAGTCATGGTGATATTATATTTGATATGGGATCCGCCGCCGCGTGCTGTGGCAACACCCGGAGTCACACGACGAGGATGGTGCAAGTTTTCGGAAAATGAGAAGGAAACTAGTTTTGGGAAGGTCTTTGCACATCTCTCACTAAACATCTGTCCAAGTGGATCATATTCGTCCACAAACTACAGGTAGGCTTAAAAACAACTCGTTATTTCTGTAAATTTGTTTGTATCTGAATAATGAACTATATCTATTAAGAACAGTTCATTCACGTATACACATTTAGGCCTAAAGTTACTCGTCCAAACCGGGTTGACCTTCCTCGTCAACGAAACAAAGACAACCGGAAATGTTTAGGTGAATGAGTTTTCAGGGTTGCCAAGTCCGCGGTTTCCCTGAAGATTCTCCTACTTTTAAACTGTTGAGATGGGTTTATATCATAGGTTTATATTCTACCACTGATAAAACCGAATGGTGAATGGTAATGAGACTTTAAGCTCATGTAAGCACCTTTATGAAAACAGAATGTATGTTGTTTTTAGTGTTGTGGGAGTGGGTGGCATTTAAATTTTGATATTTGAGCTATTGTTTGTTGGCCATTGGACAAGTTTTGTTGTTAGACCTGGCAATATACAATTAATGCAGTCTACACCAATTAATATGTATTTTGGAAGGATTTGAATGTGAATTAACCTTTTAAAGTACCTGGGAAGGGATTACATATGGTCAAACTGTTTTGGTCTAAAAGCCTCTCAGTAAAATGACTAAAATCAGAGCTGTTCTGAAATACAGTTACCATGGCAGTCGGCTAAAAAAATCTATATGCTGCTTTGTGGATGTTTAAATGCTCAGCTGCACTCATCGCTCACAGCGTTTCTTCCCCAGTCTCGAGTCTTTACAGCGACTATCTCTCAAGCGTTCTTTCTCGTCTTTTGTTCTTCTCCTTATTGGAAATTGATTGTCTTCTACCATCACAAAGACACATGGTTCTGATTGATTCTCTGGTACCAGAGGATGGAGGAGGATTCGCCCGCAGGGTCTGGGATCTCCACACACTGGGAGATGTTTATCCGAGAGAGCATGATCAACCATGTGTTAAATCATAGATAACAGAGGGAATCTCACATAAAGCTATGTCCAGCTCATATTTCAAACAAAAAATACAAGGAAAGGAGAAATTATATTATTGTATACAATATTATTATATGTGATCTCTTTCCCAGCCATTGATGGCTTTCCATGTTTTCACTGTTTTTTGTTTTGTTTGTTTGTTTGTTTTTTCGCATCTTCTGAAAGATCTTCTGAAAACACAGACAAAAAAAAAAAGGAGCCGAATCAAGCGATAAAAGTATTGCTTATGCATGTTGCAATCTTTTGTTCAAAATTTAGGATTTTATTTATTTACGAAACTTAACCACATTCAAGTGTTGATAAAAAATGCTTTGTGCTAGAATACATTTTTGTTGTTGTTTAAAAGTAGACAAAATAATCTAGAGGCCATTACATTTTTGTGAAAATGATAATAAAAAAAATGAAAATGGTGGCTGGCAACTTTGAAAAACAACACTGTCAGGGAAAGAGTTAAAAGAGACTGTTCTTTCTTTTGATATATTGCATTCATACAACAAAATATTCTGGAGGCCATTACGTTTTTGTGAAAATTATCAATAATTCTGGTGTCGACGAGTTAAAGTATAAATTACGTAGTATTTAAAAAAAATATTTTAAACTATTAATTAAAAAAACAAAAACATTTACAATTATTTAGAAAAGTGTCATGATGCAAAAAAACAAAACTTACTGGTCTTAAAAAGGCACTATTTTCTTAGTGCAAAATATTTTTTCCTTGTAAGATTGGGGAAAATATGACCCAGGCATTTCTCAGTGAGATTCACCTAATAATTCTGTACCTAAAAAAAACAATAAGTCCCTCAAAACCATGATTTAACTTCAGTGAAATTTCATTTATAGAGGTGGGACAGCACAATAATGTCAGTCAAAGCAGATATAGACGAATAAAATAAATAAAGAGTTGATCGTTTCATCAGACCCGACTGGGCAAATCCCGGTTCCTCCCTCCTCGCCCTGACCGTGACGTACGAGTCGTCTTGTCTCTGAACAGTTAGATTAATATCCATGCATAAAAGAATCACCAGCGTTTCCCTAACGACAGAAGAGCTGGTTTTCATTATCTTTTTTTTTCTCCTTTTTTCTTTTTTAAATATCAGGATCACTTGAACACGCACAACAAACACTAATAATTCAACTGAAATGCATTTTCCTATGGACAGAAACATGGGTCAATAAATGAAATTAAGAGAGAGAAAGAAATAGAACTTTAAAATAAATAAATAAATAAATAAATAAAAGTATACAGCAATTTGTCAGCATGATATAACTTCGGTCTCTAAAGCTCATTTTGGTGTTTCTCATAATTAAAAAAGTCACTAACAACTACACAAGCTTTGGGTAATTTCAGGCAATCTGGACTCCCGTGAGCTCCCGTGACACCAACATGTTGTCTATGATGCCACTCAAATGTTCAGTAATCGCTGACCTCCCCTTAAAAAAAAGGTTGATTTCGAGTGAGCATGCCAAAATAAAGTGGAAAATTACTCAACTCAACAAGACAAGTACAGAACAGTAAAAAGCTTCAAGTCACAATGTTTCCAAAACTATTATTTAGCAGTATTATCTTCTACTATCATCGTTACTGTTTCATCAGATTACCTTTACATTACAAGTATTTGAGGTATATCAGAATTATCATTGTCAACACATGCCTGCCAGCGTGAAATGACATGATTGGTCAGCGAAGCGATTCGATTGGTCGAATGACTGACCGATGGAGGCTTATGATTGGACGACCACTGACAGTGCAGGTATACCTCAGTTTTACACAAATATCACAAACACACACTTCCGTAATACTGTAAATTACACAAAAATAGCTCTGTCGGAAGTGTGTGTGTGTGAATCCAGAGGCATATCCACACGGAAATATCACACATAAATAATGCAGAAAATAGAAAAACAACTACTTTCATAAAAAAAACAAAGTGCTTCTTTATCAGAATGGAAACTCCTTTTCTATGCAAAAAATATGCAGGTATGTTTTAAAAAAGTGTGTGTGTGTGTGTGTGCGTGTGTGTGTGTGTTCAGAGCAAATCCACCCGTGGTTGAAGGAAAAAGGCACTCAACTTGTCCTGCATAGTTGCCACTTCCTTCACCGTGACATAATGCAGTCTGACTACTCTGTGTGTGTGTGTGTGTGTGTGTGTGCTCAGCCTAGTTTTGGGGGCAAACCCAGCTAACAGGGAGCGTTCTGGCAAAGTTATAAACAAACGTTCTTCCAGTAACATTAATATAATGTTCTTTCAAAGTTATCTGACGTTTAATGATGTTCTCAATGTTTCACGGAACATTTTTTTTTTCCGAAACATTTCAGTCGGACGTCCGTTTAACGCTTTTTAAATGTTACTAGTTTCGGAATGTTCAGAGAACATTCAAAAGTAACGTTTGCAAAATGGAACGTTTGGTTTTTTTAAACACAAACTGGGCATTTTGAACATTCCGAGAAAAAAAAACATTTTCATAACCTAATGGGAAGAGTAGCAAAACGTTCTTAGTACATTTTTTTTTTTTTTTTTTTTGTTAGCTTGGAAATTGTGATTTTTTAAATTACGGTTTGCGGTTACAACGTCCCCTTTTAGATGAGCTACTGTGTGTGTGTGAGTAAATGTGTTGCTACACTGAATCACATTGGTGTGTGTGTGTTTGTGAGCGGGTGATGATGATGATGATGAAGATTAAGCTGGCAGGCTGAAGAAGAATCTTTGGTATCAGTGGCTGTATCACACACACCACTGTGTTTCTGTGAGGTAGCCACATTGATTCTCACTACAAACGAGGTGTGTGTGTGTTCGCTTTTTTCACATTTTTGCTTCACATCAGAGTTTGTTTAGAAAAAAACTTGCTCTTGGACTCTGAAATGGTCAATACGTTCCTCTAAAATGCTACAGACTTCTGCTGTCTTACCTGTCCGACAGAGAGACAGGAGTTTAGCAAAGGATGGAGTTCATCAAGGGCCTTTTTCACCAGCAGGAACATTTTTTTGGATTGATAGACAAAGAAACAACAAAGAGTCGCTCTGTCGTTCTCCGCTCCGAGAGTTCAGGAGTCCACAAATATACTCAACAATCCCTTGTTTCTTGTCGTTTCGTTCACAAGGTGCTTCTTTACACATAGTTTATGCACAACAACAGTCCAGACGTTTAATACAAACTTTGTGTCTATGTAACATTTTACCCGCATCGTTATTATAGAGAGAGAGAGAGGAGGATTAGAGGAATATTTACAAATTCATATTCGGTACGTTTTGGTAAATGCTTTGATTTGGTTTCCAAAACAAACAACGGATCTCGGGAACGAGTGTTTGTTTTCCGGCCCCTCTTGGGAATCACGGTACCGACCCGCACAGACTCATGGGAAAGGAAGGGAGTCGGAGCCGCACACATCCTCTATGATTATCGTTAAGGCATCTGTCGTTGGCACTCAATTATCATACAGTGACATTTTACCTTTAGGTTTTGGCCATTAGAAGCTGCAGGTCTCCACAAACAGGAGGAAAATAATCCACGGCTTTTACTCTCCGCTTCATTACTGATTGTTTCGTCTTTGGTAACGGAAAATATCTTTGGATAAATGCATGAAAAAACATTGATGATCTATGGATGATAATACTGACATCTGACTCATGCTGCCTTCAAGATGTTTTACTTGGAAATTGCAATTAGCGGGGTTTGAGATTGATGGGGAAACGCTATGACCCTTATTTGATTGGATGCAATTAAGGTTAAAATATTCCACACTGTAGATTTGTTATCACAACATATTTTGTCTTTTGTCAAAACAACTTTATAATAATTTATTTAGTTGAGAACTTATTATTTTGAGTTTCTGATGGTTAATTAATCTACTTCATTGTATTAACTCACTTTTTCCAGTTCAATCAACTTAAAATTTTAAGGCAACCCAGGTTACTTACTTTTTTAAGTTAAACCAACAATATTTTTTACAGTGTAGTAATCACAACATTTTTTCTTTTGTCAAATCAACTTAAATAATTTATTTAGTTCAGATAACATATAATTTTGAGTTTCTGATGGTTAAATTAATCTCCTTTATTGTATTAACTCACTTTTTCCAGTTTAAGTCAACCAGGTTACTTACTTTTTTAAGTTAAACCATCAATATTTTTTTTACAGTGCTACAATGAAAAAAAGTCAGTTTCTACATGAAAAAGTTAGTTCAGGGAAGAATAAAAAAGTGAATCCTACATTTAGTACTCAATTCAAGCTTGTAGAAATTAAAGTGTAAATCTCAACGATATAAAATTAAGTAAAACCTACTCAGCTTTTCTAATACTGGTGTTCCCATCATGCACTGGGGCATGAATAATTAATAATGTAGATTTTTTTTACTATGTTTTCCAGCTGTGATTATCACTGCTTTTGTTGTGGGTTCAGTAACTTGCCATTTTGTGACATTTGGATTCACTTTCTACTCAGAATGACACGTTCATTTACTCAAGTGTATTGTGTACCAAGTTTTGAGGTTCAGGTGCCATGTTACTTCTATTAAGAATCGATACAATATGGAATTTATTGTATTGTTTACATATGTTTCTCAGTAAATAATACACTTTGAATGTGGTTATAATGTTATATTGTTGAGAAATTTGACTTAACTTAGTTAAGTAGATGTTACATAATTCTATATGTGAAATTTAATATAATTAAGTAACATTTACTTGATCGCTTCAATTGAATGTTGTGTCAGATGAATGTTAATTTCAATACTAAGTAGATTGTACTTGATAATAACAGGTAAGTGTAGAGAAGTAAATAAAAATGTGTTACGAGGATTTTATCAAGCAAGTTCTTATTTTCAGTGAATGCAGCATGTCTCACTTTGGTTTAGTTTAAGTTAAAGGACCAAAGTAACACTGTCTTGAAGGCAGCATGACATCTAAGAAAGGTGCGTTTCTGTGGATCTCCAGGAGGTGGCGCTGTTGCTCTGTGCAGGTGAAGCGCTCTGTAAAACCCCTACGGTAAAATGATTCTTTAGGGGAAGATACAGAGGCCTGATTGATTCTTTGCATCCCTTTATCATTGTGCTGAAGCAAGAACAAGGCGCCACACTGGCAGTGAAAACACTCCTGAAACTATACGAATTGTTTGCGTCAAGGGTCAAATAAGTGGGAATGGGTGTGTGTGTGTGTGTGTGTGCTAAAATACGCATTGCCTTCTGTTCCTTCTTTCCACTGCTCTATGAGAGAGAGAAATTTCCGTATAGCTTGGCTAATCCAGAGACTTTGAGATGAGAGATGTTTTAGCTCAAATATCAAGCACAGGTGAGGGGAACGTCCAACACTCGCAGGGAAAAAAGGTACAAAAGCTGTCACGGGGATCGTATCATTTCAAAAGGTTCTAATGTGTGTCATTTAGATACTAATATGTGACCCTGGACCACAAAACCAGTCACGAGTCGCACGGGTGTTGTATGTCAAAATTATCGTTTTTTTTTTTTTTCATTTATGCAGCAAAAGCGTGAACATAAATGCACAATTTTAAAGGCCATTTTCTCAATGTTTTGATTTTTTTTTGCACCCTCAGATTCCAGATTTGCAGGTTTCAGTTGCTCATCCTAACAACACTCTAAAAAAATGCTTATTTGTTTTAACCCAATTTTGGGTTAACTATGGACAAACCCAGCCATTGGGTTACATTTTTAACCCAATGTTTGAGTAACCCAAAAATGGGTTAAAACAACCCAGCATTTTTTAGAGAGAAACCACTAGGGTTGGGTATCGAGAATCGAGTATCGATTGGAACCGGGACTAACTTTTCGTTTTTCCCGGAATCGTTCAGAAGTTAAAATTTCGATTCCTAGTTTCGATATTCACAGTCCGCCGACCGGAAGAAGAATCCGCTGAACAACACCAACGAAGAAGCGTCTACCGGAAGTGTTGGCATAACCGTGCGAGTCGAACATGAGTACCTTACGTCGGCGATCCAAAGTGTGGCTTCACTTTTCTAAAAATAACGAAATCTCTGCAAAATGCAAAATTTGTGACAAAGGGAGTATTTTTACAGAAGGAGTATTTCCTTCAGAAAGGCCGTTGGTTAGCAAGGTTAGCTAAACTTTTTTGACCCTGCCTCTTAAAAGAATCGGAATCGTTAATCGTTAGGAAGCGGAATCGAAACAAGGAATCGGAATCGGAATCAGAATCGTTCAAATTCAAACGATACCCAACCCTAGAAACCACACATCAATGGAAAGCTTATTGTGACTGCATGGCTTTGTGGTCCAGGGTCATGTAAGACACCTTTGAGGTACTAATATGTACCTTTTTAGAAGGATACCCTCCCAGTGACAGCTTTTGTACCTTTTTTTTCCCCGAGAGTATCCGTGATGAGAAAGAACTAAGAAACCGAATGAAGAGCGTGCAATGCGTTGGGTTTTGCCGGAGCTCATCCGCACCCGCCGTTCCCGGACGAGGTTTGTGAGGTTTGATGGGCGCCGTAGATCATCATCATCTGTTGGTTCGACGCATCCGGCGCTGGTCCGTCAGCTTGGCATCGGCTCAGGCTTTGGAGAAAGTGGTTGCCGATGTGCCGGGTTGCCCGGGACTGGCCGCGTGCTCGTCCTGCCAGCGATCCACGCATCGACGCCGGGCGTTCATGAAGAAGTTGCTGACGGTGGACAACTCCAGGCCCAGTTGCTGAGAGATGGTGATCTGCATCTCTTTGCTGGGTCTCTTGTTCTCCTTGAAGATGGCGATGAGCGTTCGGCGCTGGAGATCGGTGAACACCAGGCGCTGCTTCTTCGGGACCATGTTTCGGTCTTTGTGCTGCTCCTGTTCCTTTCTCTTGCACGCTGCCATGAGGAGACGGAGAGAAAGAGACAAGTGAAAATACAAGAAGAACACGAGCAAACAGAAACTCATGCAACCAAAGCTGAAAACAAAGAGGGGAGTCATTCAGTGAGAGAAGCTTGTGATGTAGTACACCAATTTCATAAAACAAATATTGGTGAAAATCAGGTTTTTAATGTTGTTTATATGAGGGGAGTCATTCAGTGAGAGAAGCTCGGATATAATGCAAACTTATTTCATAAAACAAATATTTTTAAGTCCCCCTAGTCAATCATTTCATCATCTTTGATCATCAAAATGACTTATTTAAACGTTTTTAATTCAAAATATCTTGAATGTAACTTGACACCCTTCCCTCATTTAGTATGCGCGGTTCTATGAATATGCAAATGAGCACCGCCTCCTCTCACTCAGCTCTGGCTGTCGATCATACATTGATCTGATTGGTTACAAGGTCGTTTGTGACGTCAGAAACACCAGCGATTTCAAAGCGTGTTTTTGAGACTGTCTTTTGTTTTAAGGAGAAAATATACTCAGCAATGCTGTCGACTGAACTTATGGTGTGTGTTAAACCGTATTAAAAACACCACATACACACATAAACAACATTAAAAGCTGGATTTTCACCACAGGGGGACTGTAAAGGAATAGGCTGAATCCATGTAGAAATTTTGTTTTAAAATATTTAATAGTGTGATCACACCATATATCAGTTTATGTTATATCATTTTAATTTATCTGAGTAACCTCTTTCACATCAGTAATTTACCTCAAAACAATAGAGCTGCCACTTAAACTGAGATAATGCAGAAAAAGTGACATCATTCGAGTCTTTTATGTATATTATACTATCACAGTAAGGATTCCCAGCTATAACGGGAACATTCCCATCATTTTCTCTAACGTTTTCTAAAGGTTATGAAAACGTTCTTAAAATAATGTTTAGCAAATTTTATAAATATTTGATATGTGTAACATTAAAGGGATGCTCCACTTTTTTTGTAAATACGCTCATTTTACAACTCCCCCAGAGTTAAACTGTTGAGTTTTACCTTTTTTGAATCCATTCAGCCGATCTCCGGTTCTGGCGGCACCACTTTTAGCACTTTTTTCTCTCAAAAAAATTACCAAAGTGTTTCGATATTTTTCCTATTTAAAACTTGACTCTTCTATAGTTACATCGTGCACTAAGACAGATGGAAAATGTAAAGTTGCGATTTTCTACACTGTTAGACCTTACCAGGTTTTTTACAGTAAAATACTGGCAACACTGTTGCCAGTAATTTACTGTAAAAATGCACTGAAACTAATAAGTTGTATTTTTTTAGTTAACTTGAGTTTTAGTGCATTTTTACAGTAAATGACTGGCAACAGTGTTGCCAGTATTTTACTGTAAAAACCTGGTAAGGTCTAACAGTGTAGGCTGATATGCTGGGAACTATACTCTCATCCCTGCGTAATAATCAAGACACTTTACTGCCGTACCATGAGTGCAGCAGGCGCGATGACTACACAAACTTAGTCCCGGTCACGTTAGAAGCTGGGCACTATTTTCAGGCGCTGCGTCGTAACATTACGCCTGCTGCACTCATGGTACGATAGGGAAGTTTCCTGATTATTACGCAGGAATGAGAGTATAGTTCCTAGTCATATCAGCATAGAAAATCGCAACTTTACATTTTCCGTCTGTCTTAGTGCACGATGTAACTATAGAAGAGTCAAGTTTTAAATAGGAAAAATATCAAAACACTTTGGTAATTTTTTTTTGAGAGAAATGCTAATGGTCTTGTGCACTTCAGTGATGTATGCTAAGCTATGCTAAAAGTGGTACCGCCAGAACCGGAGATCGGTTGAATGAATTCAAAAAATGTAAAACTCAACATTTTAACTCTGGGGGAGTTGTAAAATAAGCATATTTCCCCAAAAAAGTGGAGTATCCCTTTAAGAGGAAAAAATGTTCTTAAGTCCTTCTGATACAATAAATAAAAATAAGACATTTCAGAGAAATTGCGCCATTAAAAGTATTTCATGCATGTATATTCAGCTTTAGATGTATGGGTTAGTGTAAGAAGTCAGAATATACATTCTGTACAGTAAACACAATCATGTCTATGAAAAGTCCCCATAAAACATGAAAACATGTTGTGTGTGTGTGTGTGTGTCCAGTGGGACTCATGTTTGAGAACCCTCAGGCAAAATCCACTCAGTTTGGAGTCAAGCGGAGGATTTACATTCATGTGTTAGTGGTCACAGCTGACTCTATAAAACACTAGTTTCAGCTTCCGCTTTTAGCGAACAACAAAATCATTAAATCCATGTCAGTGTTTAACAACAGTCTTCGCTGTTATCATTCATTAAAACACACAAACGCGTCTGCTAATGCACTGAACATCTCTTTCGGGTTCTTGCTGTATAATTCTACGATTCCTTCTCTTACTCACGTCTGTGTTTCTCTCACACACACACACACACACACACACACAGGGTTCCCCCAGTGAGATTGTGCTGATGCCAGGCTGAACACTGTATGTCTAATTACAGAGAGCCATGAGCCGATCGATCTCCCCTACACAGTCAAATCTGTTTACTGCTGCTGTCTAAAGCTGCAGCGCTCTCATCCATCATATTCATATGCCATCCCACACACACACACACACATGCACACAGCACCAATAAAACACACACAAACATGCAGAATCACTCAAAAACTGTACAGTATGTGCATCTATCTATCTATATCTCTATAGCTTGTTTATCTAATTAAACTGTTATTGAGAACCCTTTAAAATCAGTCTGTAAACATGCGTTATATTTGGTCTGTGGTCAGTGTTTATTGAAATGGCAGCATTCGTACGAGTGATTCAAAAGTGGCTAATTCGTACTAATTCATACGACCTCACTCGTACGAATTTGTACGATTTGTCTAAACCCACGTGATGGTTATGTTTAGGGGCGGGGTCAGGGGTAGGTCGTTCATACGAATTGGCTAATTCGTAAAATATGTACGATTTAGCAGAGTTGTTATGAATTAGCCACCTCGTAAAATTCGTACGAATTCCCGTGAGATCGGGTTGATTTTACCTCATGACTGTCTTTCCTGGACAAAACCGAATCATTTACTTCAACAGATCATCGAGGAGACTATAACTCTCAACCGACATGTAATGAGGACTCCCTCCTCTCTGACCCATATCTACAGCTCTTTTGTCCGATCGTCTCGCGTTTCTGTATATCGAGCTTCATTTCTGCTCTCTCCCGGTGTCACGCGCTCGCGTGGGCGCGCACTGGGCTCGAGGGATCGATACGGATCGATCGCCCGGGAAGGGGCCCTGATTACTGGACCACGTGCGCGAGAGAAAACACAGGAAAATCGATCATTGCAGCTTTTAGGGCAACAGCAGAGCGCAGACAGAGAGAAGAAAGACGCGCATTCGGCCTGCTGTATTAAACGCACTTTAAGAGAGAGAGATGGACAAAATCATCCAGCAGATATAATGCATCTTCAAAACCTCGAGTGCATTCGCCATGCTGTGTTTTATATATTTATTTACACGATAATAGCCTAACATTTGATTAGGCTATCTTAACCGCTTGCTCTCAAATGTCAGCGTGTTTAATTTCTATCATTTCGCACCTGCTTTGCTTTTAATCAGAATTTGCTCGACACAAAATATATCGTATGCTATAGCCTAGGCTACTACATTTATACTCATTTGCAGGTATGGCATAGACTAAATATGCGCATGAGAATAAAAACACAAGCTGTATAGCTACTCTAACTCCTCATAATACTCCACAAGAGTAAACGAAGCAAGTGTGTAAGTGCAAATGACGGCCATTCAAACTGCGTACATGCGTGAGGAAAGACTCGAACCAATAATGTTTGTTGTCATTGGCGTGTCTAAAGGCGCCATTTTTAATGGTAGGCTAATAGTGGGATTTTAGACGGAAAATGTGAATGTGTCTCGTCAAATCTGGCTTTAGAAGACTTTTGATATTTTAGCTTTTATGGAAAATATGAGACGTGTGGGAATGACAGTCTTTCCAAACGCAATGCATAGCACTGGGAAAACTCACTAATTTCACGCACTGTTTATTCTGATGATCTCAAGGGTGAATCCGCCAATGCAATGTTGGAAAATCATAATTACCTAAAACAACACGTTCAGACCACAGAATGCTGATCTATATGCAACGAAATGTGAGATAGTCACTAACTAAAGCGTATCTGTTACTTAAAGCGGATGTAAGCAATAACTGATCGAGACCTATTGTTTATTTTATATTTATTGAACGATGCATTTCATCTCTCTGTCCAACATAGCCGCGGATAGGCCTGCATGCATAATAACATCTCTAAAACGTTTTGGAACCGAATCTGATTGGCAAAAAAATATAGCTAATAAATAATAAAGCAAATGAAAGCTCCTCGTGGAATTCACCGCATTAACTTGCCTTATTTATTTCTTACAAATGAATAGTCCTGGAATCGATTGACCTTTGCTTTAAACCCTTTTTCATAAAGCATGTGTGAAGGCCGCGCTGCGCTCGTGCTCGATAAGATATAGTGCAGTGTGTTATTATTATTAGCCTATACAGCCTGTATTATACAGTTACTGTTGTTTTTAAAACAGTTTAATTTTTATTGCCACTTACAATAAATGCGTTCTTTTAAAATCATTTCAATAATCATTTTGAAATAATTTAATGAAAGATTTTTGAAAAAAAAAAAAAACACGTTCACATTGAGGGTTGTGCACGAGCAGATTTATACAATCTCGCACTGATAAAATAAGAAAAATCATGTGGAAGAAGCCGCATAATCACAGGAAAGACATTCAATAGCTGATGTTTGCAGATTACATTTTAATGGGCAGCGTGTGTTGGTTTTGTAATCCGATGGTAAGCGCTGGTATTGATATCTTATAACTCACATGCATGAATTATAAACTGCTGCAGTTTAGGTGCCTTTATTTATATTTTCACGCTGAATTCATAAGAGTTCATCACAAATCAATATTCATCAAGGAGATATTCGATATTCATCACAATCAAATATATTCTGTTTCTAAATTTAATTCTTTAACTCTTCAAAACATTATGAAATGATTTTGTGCTGCTTTTTGGCATTTAGACATTTGGTGAAATATAATGATTGACCTCACCCAGTCGTTTAGGATGGATTTTAGTCTTAAAAATAAAGGTTCTTTATTTTCATCGATGGCACCTTTATACAATATAGGCTACAGATTGTTTCAAAGTAGCTTATGACAACAGTAGTTCTTTAGTGGCAAAATGTTCTTGACGCTATAAATCCGCTTTTGGAACCTTTATTTTTAAAAGTAATGTGCAATAAAAGGTTTGAGATTGGGGATCGGATCATAGTGGATCAGAAAATTAGAAAAGCATTGCTGAGTCTGATTCATCAGCTGCCGAACACGATCTCATGAAAATGCGTACCTATAGCACGAATTTTATTTAACGTTTAATTTATGCGCAAAAATGCCCATTAGATTAGTGGTGTGGAGTGTATTACATGCCATAAAGTGCGTATCATATGCACGCGAAAACTGTTTTTGTTTTTGTTTTGTTTGTTTTTTGCGTATAAATTGCACGATAAATACAATTCGTGCTATAGATACGCACTTTCATGAGATCGGGTTGGCCAAACCAATGGTGACAGATTAGATTTGTGTTTTTTGTTTTTCTAGGCTACAGGTTGTTAAAGCATCACAGTTATGGCAAAGATATGAGCATGCTGTCTGCTGAGGTGGGTGTGGTCTGTGTGTGGTGTGGGCGTGGCGGAGAGGGCGGGGGCGGGGTCGATAACTAACCGCACGAGGCCGCTAACAGCTCGGCTCGGGATCGATGGCTTGAGCGGGGCGGTTCTGTTTTTGGGTGCGGTGAAACGAACCCTCTCCCGCGCGGGCCGGGCTACTGCTGGCGAGAAACAGTCATGTCAATCAAAGCCTATTCAACACAAACCACTTACACAATAAATGATGCTGCACGTGCGAGTTTTAAAGATTTAATCAATGCTGTTCATAAAATAGGCTATTACTACTGCAACAGTTTCTTTTATTGGTCAAAAAATCGTAAAGAAATGCTACACTATAAAAAATCAAGGGTTGTTTTAAACCAAATTTAAGTCAAATATGGACAGGTTGGGTTAAATGTAATAAATTAACCTCAAATTTAGGTTAAAACAACCCAGTATTTTTTAGAGTGCTGGGTTTTTTTTAGTGAGTTGCCCTCTGCTTCAAACAAATAAATAGTTATTTATATTAAAATAATAATAATAATAATAGTACATTTAACCACATTTAAAAAAAATGCTGGGATGTTTCAATGTTTGGGTCAAATATGGTCCAACCCAATTGGTTTGGTACATTTCTTTTTTTAATCAAACTGTTGAGTTTGTCCATATTTGACCCAAACAGGGGTTGAAATAACCCAGCATTTTTAGAGTGCATTTCATCCAGGATTTTATTTAATTCAATAGTTAATAAATAGCCTAAAATCCTGTATATCATTCTTTATTTTAGAGAGAGGGTTTATTCGTTGGGTGTAAATGAAGCTGCGTTGGTTTTGAGTGGATGTCAATGTTCATCATCGATACACTGAACGTTTGACCACAACAAAGGTTAAAGCTGGAGCTTTTCATTCGATGGCTGTGTGTGTGTATTTGCAGCTCATGTGAAAATACAATTTTTCGATTTTCAAAAAAAAAAAAAATGATGTGAAATATACTCGTGTAGGCCTATATTAAACATGCGTTTATTGCTTGTGTATTAAATATCCATTATATCAGCATGCACGATGCAAAAATAAATAAACTAATGCAAATAGCCTAAATAAATGAAAGTAACTAGCCTATAAACCACACGCGCTTTTCTGTGAAATGAAGTAAAGCGAGTTAAGTGATGGGCCGGTGGCCTATTAACGTCATGTTTAAAAATAAAATATTCTGAATTTTTACGTCATCCAGTATTGATAATAAAAATATTATTATAGCCTGCTTGTTTTAATTATTAATTAGTTTGATATGCACCTCGACATTTATAAACGGATGATGCATCATTTAGTCTCAAAAGCGACAGACTGAATATTTTGAATGCATGTTGTATATATTTACAGATATAGTGCTTTTAATGCAGACTAACAATATTTGTTTTGTGTTCATGTGACTTGTACAATATTGATGACGGGATTTATCAATCTGGCTACATAAAAAAACGTAAAGCTTATGAAATGCACCGGGCGTCGCTTTTTCTTCAAAAATTAATGAGTCAATGATCGGCTTGCAAAAAATTAATCACAACATATGGCATGAATTTAGAAAATTTCGGCTTCTCGTTAGTGTGTGTGTGTGTGTGTGTGTGTGTGAGAGAGAGAGAGAGAGAGAGAGAGAGAGAGAGAGAGAGGGTGTGTGTGTGTGTGTGTGTGTGTGTGCGTGTGTGTGTGTGCGCGCGCGCGTGTGTGACTTAAATGCCTGCAGCTATGAAATGATTAACAAAATAATAATACATAATTGCTTTAAATCCTGCAGAAATAGAAGATAAAGGCTCTTTCTCATACTTTCTCTTGCTCTGTGGGAAACCATCTGCTAAAGGAATGTATTATTACAAAAAGTCTAGAGATAATTTAAATAATGACTTTATTCTCTCAGGTGTCTTGATTTGAATGGAACTTCAACCAGTGGATCTCTGAACTGAATGAGTAGAGGCGGGACTCATTTGCATATTCATAGAACCGTGCATACTAAATGAGGCGAGGGTGTCTGGTTACATTCAAGATATTTTAAGGCATGAAGATTTTTTTTTTTTTCAAGGAAAAAACATTTAAATATTCAATTTTGATGATCTAAGATGAGTTTTAAGGGATAAACTACAGGGGGACTTTCTTTAAAGAAAGGAAAAGGTTCTTGTATTTTAGCCTTAATGTGCAGGGCAGGCATGTGTACTAATATAATCACATTCATATTGAAATACATCATGTCCATTACATAAAACTCCTTTATAAACTCTCGCACAGACCAAAGGCCCTTCATAACCAGTTTGAATTTAACAATAAAGGTCTATAATAAATCTTTCTGGCATCAATTCCATAAAACGACCGTCAACATCCATGGCATATTTCCATTCCACAAAATGCTGGTATTGTCAACCTCCATTTTTTTTTACATGTTCTTCACACTATGACAAAAATTGCTCGGAAATATTGCTTGGAAAACTCCTTTTGGAACCTTTATTTTTACAAGTGTAAAATCTACACTGTAAAAAAGAATCGTGATTTTAACGGTAATAGACTGTAAAAATGCTACAGTGCAAAACTGTTAATTGGTTAACAGAAAGTTTCCGTACTATATACGGGGAACAATTGTGGTACATTTCATGTAATTTTACTGTAAAATACTGTTCAATTTACAGTTTTTGAAAGTGAAAAAGAACAGCTTGTATATAGACTTTCTGTAAGTATAAACTCTCTTGTGGAAGAGATGTTTGTGATGAGCTTTGATTGATCATGTGACTCTCATCACTGCTGTGATTGGTGGTTGTCAGTGTGTTACAATGATACAAAACAGATATCAATACTTCAATAGGTCGGTAAATTAACATTATATCAGATAATTAAATATGGTTTGTTACTGTAAATTTTAAGTTTACAACAATGTTGCTACCGTATTTTTGACGGTAAAGTTCTGGCAACCTCTTTTTTACCGTAAAAATTTCTGTTTTATTTTTTTACAGTGTACATTCAGATTATAATTATGTCATGCATAAACGACAACGAGAGAGTTTGTCTTTTAGGAGAGCTGTACCGAGCTTTTCCCTTCGCCCAGGTCCGCATGAGTTCTTCTTTGTCTTGCGGGTTTCCTAACTGGTCTCCAGAATCAATTTCTCAGTGGACAAACATCTGACAGACCAGATCCATCCCCACCAGCTCAATTAAACGCCATTCATAGACAGTTTGATTGATCTGAAAGCCAAGAAGTCATTGCAAGAGCAAACCCTCACTTACAGATCTCAAATGAAGCCTTTATGTTATGTATGTGTGTGTGTGTGTGTGTGTGTGTGTGTTTCTGCGTTTTAAGATTGAAAGGATTCAGCTTGGTGTCTTTTGGTCGCTCATTTAAAACAAAACAAACTTAAATTGCTTTATTTTTAGACCAGATTTACAAATGAGGACGTCCGGGAGGTTTTTGCAGATTTTGTCATGTTTTGTTCACTGCTGGGTACAAATTTGTCCCCAAAATACAGTAGTTAGGTACACACACACACACACACACACACACAGTGATGCTTTCAGAACAATGATTGGTTTGTCTGACGAATGGCAGATGGATAGAAGGGGCTGTAGGAGAGTTTTATAAAAAAAGAATTGCACAGAAAAGACCTAAACTCGAAAAATATGTGTTGATGATGTGTTTGAAGCAGGTAAATATTATATATATATATATATATATATATATATGAAGAGTTCAGATGCAAAAGCCTCTAAATGCCATTTGAAATTTTCTTCTAAAATTATAATTTTTATCAAGCTTGTATATTTAAGTTCAGTAATTTCACTTAAATGGCAATGAAGATTATCTATTAATTGTCATCTAAGTGAAATTACTGAACTTAAATATACAAGTTTGATAAAAATGGTCATTTTAGAAGAAAATTTCAAATGGCATTTAGAGGCTTTTGCATCTGAACTTTTCATATATATTCCAGTATTAATATGTTATTGAACGTTAAGGGAACATTCCATTTTATCGTTTTGCAAACATTCCGAGAATGTTACATTTGGAATGTTTTCTGAACGTTCTGTAACATTTAAAAAAATGAAGTTCCATGAATGATGTTTTGTGGAAATGTTTTGAGAACATTCTATTAATGTTCCTGGAAGAATGTTTGAGAGAACCTTCTGAGAACGATATGTGCAGAAAACACTTTAAAAAAAAATTGTTTTCGCACGCATATATAAGTAAATTTAACATGGAATCAAGTAAACTCTACTGAACTAAGATAAGTAAAATTAGCAAAGAAAATAAGTCATTTTAACTTCGCCAGTAAAAGTTGAGTTTGCAATAAAATTTACTCAAACAATATAACAATGAATTAACCCACGCTTTTAAACTGTATGTATTAATTGCACTAACAGAAATAGTGCAATTAATATTGTATGTGAACACAGAGAACTCATAACTTTGGTACACAATATACAATAACAGTAACATTTGATAGATCGTTTGAGTATGAACGTGTCATTCTGAGTAGAAAATGAATCCAAATGTCACAAAATGGCAAGTTACTGAACCCAACAACAAAAGCAGTGATAATCACAGCTGGAAAACAGTGAAAAATCAACATTATTAATTATTCATGCCCCAGTGCATGATGGGAACACCAGTATTAGAAAAGTTGAGTAGGTTTTACTTAATTTTATATCGTTGAGATTTACACTTTAATTTCTACGAGCTTAAATTGAGATTTACTTGTCTAAACTAACTTTATCATGTAAAAAACTACATTAGTGTTTTACTTCACCACAGAATCACTGTTATCAGTGTATAGTGGGAGTAAGACTGTCATGTAAGTTTGTTGATGGGAAAGCTGGTGGTGTTGCAGGGTGTGTGTGTGTGTTGCACGGCTGGCTGCGGTTGCTGCATGGCGAGAGCCCTAGAGATGCAGGAGTGAGCAGGGAAAGGAAATCAATACAGATTCAGCGCAAGTCAGATAAGCCTTAACAATGTGTGGCGCAAACACACTCTATAACACAATCTCACATGTACACACACTACATTCTTCCTGCAAAAGCACAGGTCGGTGCATTCAAACATGCCACCAGCCCACCGTATATTCATGCATGCATATTTTCATATGCATCTGTTTTGCATGATACTAATTTCACAATAATTTGAATTCAATAAAAATGCATTTGGGAAATTGTTCGTTTTTCGTGTGTCTCTCTTTTGCATTATTGCAATTCAGAGATGGCAGATGAAAATGAGGAACATTTATATGATGGACGCAAATGCAGTGTCCCTTTTAAAATAAAATTAGCATAAATATAATGACGAGTTTATGTTCTCCAGCGTGATCTTGAAGTCACATGATCAGAGACACTGTGGTTCACA
This sequence comes from Pimephales promelas, assembly GCF_016745375.1. The sequence continues at coordinate 679,301 of NW_024121943.1, read as the reverse complement.
ATCGCAAAACTTTCTCTATTTCAAGGTTTAAAATTAGATTTCGAATCCCAGACCCAACAAACATGTTAAGAGCGTTTTCCCGACGTTATCACTGTAAAAAAAAAAATATATATTTTCAAGATTTGTTATCACAACATTTTTTTCTTTTGTCAAATCAACTTAAATAATTTATTTAGTTCAGATAACTTATGATTTTGTGTTTCTGATGATTAAATCAATCTCCTTCATTGTACACTGTAAAAAAAATATTGATGGTTTAACTTAAGTAAAAAGTAAGTAACCTGGTAGAGTGCCTTAAAATTTTAAGTTGATTGAACTGGAAAAAGTGAGTTAATGCAATGAAGGAGATTAATTTAACCATCAGAAACTCAAAATAATAAGTTATCTCAACTAAATAAATTATTATAAAGTTGATTTGACAAAAGAAAATATGTTGTGATAACAAATCTTGAAAATATTTTTTTACAGTGTACACTGAAAAAAATAATATGCTTTATCTAATCAATAAAATTGTGGCAACATATTACAAGCAATATTATTAATTAAATTGTACAAATTAGAATTAATTAATTAATTAATTAGTTCAATTTAATAAATAATATTGCTTGTAATCTGTTGCCACAATTTTATTGATTAGATAAAGCATATTCATTTTTACAGTGTATTAACTCATCAATCAACTTAAACTTTTAAGGCAACCGGGTTACTTAATTTTTTAAGTTAAACTAACAATAATAGTGAACGTCCAGTTTTTAATGTTTCTTCTTGGTTGTGTGAACGTTACGCGAACATTCTAATGTTACTTTTAAATCTTCTCTGAACATTCCAAAAACGTTTTAGACAAAACGCACCAATGCTACATTTTCTAAATATCATCATCATTTGTCATCAAACAAGCATTCATTACTTCAATGATCTCATTGTATATACATTAAATTATTACATTGTTTAAATTAATACATTTTTAGCTAACTGTGATTTGCGTATGTATATTTCTGAAATATGCACATACAAATATTTCTGAAAAAGTTCTATACAAATAAACGTGAATTGAATTGGAATTGAAAAACGTTCTCTGAACGATGTGTAAATAATGTTTTTGTGCTAGAAGAAAATTATTATAGAGCAGATAAGCTAATTAATGTTACCGTAAGAATGTTTGTTCAAGCGCACAACCTGCAGATTTCACTGTTTGCTGACCGACACAAATGATGAGTGTGGAAATGAGTGTCTGAGATTCTCACTCCAGTTCTCGTCTTCCCTTTCCTTCTTCAATCCTTTCAATGTTAATGTGGTGTGTGTGTGTGTGTGTGTGTGTGTATTCATGGCACGTTTTACTTTGCTTACCAAGAAGTGAGTGTGTTACGCAGGCCTCACGTCTCCCTCCCTCACGCTTATCAATTATTAAAGCCCAGATCGATCATTTCAGCAACTTGCCTCCATCCTCACAAAGTCAGAGCTCTCCTCCCTCGATCAATGCTGGATCTCCTCCACGTCTGCTTTCATGTCAGATATCATCTGATTCATATTTGAAGATGTCATGTTTCCCAGCTTTGTGCTCCTCTAAAACACGCTAAGCATCATTTCCACACTTTCGAGGGGAGAGATGGAACGAACAACTACTCTTTTGTTTTGGGTTTTTTTGAAGTTGGGTGTGTGTGTGTGTGTGTGTGAGAGTGTGTGTGTGAGAGCTGTAGTCGGTGTTGCAGATTATATGATAAAATAACAATTTTTATTTATTTTAGGGCTGTCAAACGATTAATGGCGATTAATTGCACCCAAAATAAAAGTTTGTGTTTACATAATATATGTGGGTGCACTGTGCATAATTATTATATATAAATACACACACACATGCTTGTATATATTTAAGAAATATTTTCATGTATATACTGTATATAGATTATCATTTATATTATATATAATTATAAATATTTTATATATAAATAATATTTTTTTCTTAAATATACATGCATGTGTGTGTATTTATATATACACACAAAATAATTATACACAGAGCACCCACATATATTATGTAAACACATACTTTTATTTTGGATGCGATTAATCGTTTGACAGCCCTAATTTATTTGATCATTTGTTGCATCATATGTGAAAATCAAATGCTCTGAGGAAATGTCACGGCATTCCTTAAATTTTACAGTTTTTTATAATCACTTTGCTACTATTTTCAGAACCTTGATGTCATTAAACTCTTCAAAACTCTAAAATTTTAAATACAAATTTTCAAAACTCTAGATGCAAAACTCAAAGCGGTTATCACGTGTAACACAGGCTGTCTAATGTGCAAAACATTGCATTGTGTGTTCACATCTTTAAAAAAATCTTGCACAATCATTGGTTCAAAAAACAAATTTACTGTGAAATACCATTGAAACATAACTAGATCACACACTCATTGTTCGTACAAAATTGTAGACCAGTGTTGGGTAAGTTACTCTAAAAAAGTAATTAATTACTAGTTACTAATTACCTCTTCAACAGTGTAATTAGATTACTGTACTAATTACTCTCTCTAAAAAGTATTTAATTACTTACTAATTACTTTACAAATCCCATATCAATCTCAACCAGCTGAATAATACAAGGATAGACATGAATCTGTTTTAATTCTTTGAAATAAATACTATAAAATTGCATGAACTATCCTTAAACAGACCAAGGTGGAGAAGGTTACATTATAAAAACATACTTTTTAGCATCAGACAATACATTTTGATGTTAAACCCACTACTGTTCTATGTCTGATCTCATGACATTTCACATTTTTTTCATACATATTTTACAATAATTCATACGAATTTTTACGAGTGCGGTCGTAATATTTAGACACCTCATAAAATGCATACGAATCGCTGTGAGATCGGATTGATCTATACACAGTAGCTATTTACCTAAATTACATCAGAAGTAACTGTAATTAAATTACAGATAAATTAAGAGTAATCCCTTACTTTACATTTTCAAGGGAAAAGTAATTAAATTACAGTAACTAATTACTTAGTAATTAGATACACCCAACACTGTTGTAGACAAAATAGGTGATACCGGTTTCATTATAGCACTACATGTACAGTAAACACATCTCTGTAAAAGTACTGCAGTAGTAGAGAGAATACACACATAGAGGAATCATTGAACAAAGTGTGTAATATTGATGCAAAACACTACAATCACAACACAGGTTTATTGGAGTCAAAGCAAAAATATATAATATTAGGCAACATCCATGGATATTGTAGTCTAATTGGTTCATGCTCCACACTAATCGGTGACAATGAATCTCGTTATCTTGAAACTTTCGTGATTTACTGAAAATATGGAAGATTGTGTATGTATATCATTTTGAGCAGTTGTATCAATTAGTTCATTGTAAGGAAATTAATAGACTCATTTGAAATGTAATGTGTGTGTTGCCTTTTGAAATAGTCGTACTGTGATGTTAAGTTGTGTCATATTGAATAGGTGATTATTGTTGAATGAACAAATGATCTAAGTTTTATGTGTATTGTATCCAAGCAATTGAGAAAAGGGTTAGAGTTGTGAAAAATGACATCAAGGTTCTGAAAATAGTAACAAAGTGATTGTAAAAACCTGTACACTCTAAAAATGCTGGGTTGTTTTAACCCAACTTTGGGTCAAATATGGACACACTCAAACATTGGGTTAAAAATGTACACTCTAAAAAATGCTGGGTTGTTTTAACCCAATTTTGGGTCAAATATCGAGTCGATATTTGACCCAAAATTGGGTTAAAACAACCCAGCATTTTTTATCAACAAAAATGTTAAAAATGTTAAAAGGTTAAAAATGTTATTTAAAACTGTAACCCAATGGCTGGGTTTGTCCATATTTGACCAAAAAAATTGGGTTAAAACAACCCAGCATTTTTAGAGTGCCATATAATAATGACATAACTGAACATGGTAATCAATCTGTACCATAATATTAGTATTGTAAAGGAGATTAAATATATTGTGTGGAACGTTAATATTTAGCATGCATGCCTTTTCACTTGGTTTTCTGATTGAGTTAAAACTGTAAACTTGATCAGTTAATTATTTAGAAAATTGAGTAAATCAGTATTGTATTGCCACTAATGTGAGTCACGTTTTTCATTGCTGTGATATGCTAATAACTTTGCGATTTTGAGCATGCTAATAATATAAAATTAGTGGTTGTATAGTGTAAGGCAAATGCTGTGTGTTTAATTATAGAAACCATGTCATCTGCAGATTTTGCGTCCTGGTTTGAGAAGGCCAGCACATGTTATAGTTATTCTCAGAGATTATGTATGCATATGAGGTCGGCATGGTTTGCTTCCAGCACACGTACTGTCCCGACATCTGTCCCGACATCAGGGACACTGAGGATTTCTGCAGTTGTGAATGTTCTGATTCAATAGCGCCGTGGCAGTCGTAATGGATGGAGGGTCGTTTTTTTGTGATGTGTTGCAGAGAAAGAAAGAAGCGAAGAGAAGAGGGGGATGGTGTGGCGAGTTATTGATCTCTGATACGTGCAGCGGGAGGCAAACATACGTGAATGAGAGAGACTGTAACGCGCTTTATGGCATTCTGTCGCTCAGCACTTCTCAACGTCTGCTGACTTCCCCCGTTCAGCTCAACTCAATCTAGAGATCATGAGGTTCATTCAGATCCGACTCCATCAGGGCTGGAAATCAACACATTTCTCCGTTTGTTTATTGGCTGGCTGATGTGTTGCTATGTAAAATTCACCAACCCGTAGTTTGCTCCAGAATTTAATCGTAACATTGGCTGTTCAACAATATGGATATTTAGTTGACTGATGCAATACTGATGTAAGAGGATCTGAGCATTAATTTGCCGCACTCATACTATTTCTACAATATATATTATGAATTGGGCGGGGATTGCCCCGATAGAGAATCTTTATTTTTTGGAGCCAATAACCGATAATTCTTTATATTTGGGAGCCAATAACCGATAATTATTTATTTTTGGAGCCAATAACCGATAATTCTTTAAGTTTTGGAGCCAATAACCGATAATTCTTTATATTTGGGAGCCAATAACCGATAATTATTTATTTTTGGAGCCAATAACCGATAATTCTTTAAGTTTTGCTGCCAATAACCAATAATTCTTTAAATTTGGGAGCCAATAACCGATAATTATTTATTTTTGGAGCCAATAACCGATAATTCTTTAAGTTTTGCTGCCAATAACCAATAATTCTTTATATTTGGGAGTCAATAGCTGATAATTCTTTATATTTGGGAGCCAATAACTGATAATTCTTCATATTTGGGAGCAAATAACCAATAATTCTTTATGTTTGGAAGCCAATAACCGATAATTCTTTATGTTTTGGAGCCAATAACCGCTAATTCTTTAAGTTTTGGAGCCAATAACCGATAATTCTTTATATTTTGGAGACAATAACCGATAATTCTTTATATTTGGGAGCCAATAACCGATAATTCTTTATATTTGGGAGCCAATAACCGATAATTCTTTATGTTTGGAAGCCAATAACCGATAATTCTTTATGTTTTGGAGCCAATAACGATAATTCTTTATGTTTGGGAGCCAATAACCGATAATTCTTTATGTTTTGGAGCCAATAACCAATAATTCTTTATATTTGGGAGCCAATAACCGATAATTCTTTATATTTTGGAGCCAATAACCGATAATTCTTTATATTTTGGAGCCAATATTTTGGAGGCAATAACCGATAATTCTTTATATTTGGGAGCCAATAACCGATTATTCTTTATATTTTTGAGCCAATTATCGATAATTCTTTATATTTGGGAGCCAATTACCGATAATTCTTTATATTTGGGAGCCAATAACCAATAATTCTTTATATTTGGGAGCCAATAACCGATAATTCTTTATATTTTGGAGCCAATAACCGATAATTCTTTATATTTTGGAGCCAATAACCGATAATTCTTTATATTTTGGAGCCAATATTTTGGAGCCAATAACCGATAATTCTTTATATTTTGGAGCCAATAACCGATAATTCTTTATATTTTGGAGCCAATAACCGATAATTCTTTATATTTTGGAGCCAATAACCGATAATTCTTTATATTTTGGAGCCAATAACAGATAATTCTTTATATTTTGGAGCCAATAACCGATAATTCTTTATATTTTGGAGCCAATATTTTGGAGCCAATAACCGATAATTCTTTATATTTTGGAGCCAATAACCGATAATTCTTTATATTTTGGAGCCAATATTTTGGAGCCAATAACCGATAATTCTTTATATTTTTGAGCCAATTATCGATAATTCTTTATATTTGGGAGCCAATTACCGATAATTCTTTATATTTGGGAGCCAATTACCGATAATTCTTTATATTTTGGAGCCAATAACCGATAATTCTTTATATTTGGGAGCCAATTACCGATAATTCTTTATATTTGGGAGCTTTCACTGGTGTGTTATGTCTCTGTGTGTTCCTCGGCTGTGGGTCGTGTGTGTTACGCTGAAGTCTGTGTGTGTTACGCTGACGTCTGTGTTCCTCGGCTGTGGATCGTGTGTGTGTGTGTTCCTCGGCTGTGGATTACGCTGAGTGTCCTTCACCTGCGCTCTTTAAGCACAGAGCTTAACACAACTGTCCTCACACTTCAGATGTCTTATTAAACCGCTCTTATTTGGCCAAAACTCCCCCTTGGTGTCCGTGAAAAGGCCTTATTAGAGGCTTATACTAAATTGATGTTTTCACAGCACACGATGGATTTCCCGAAGCCTTCAGCCAGTGCATCAATATCTTTGCACTTGTAAAGTGTTTGCAGAACCAGAACATAAAATGCTTAAACCGATCCGAGCCGCTTATGGTTTTGTTTATTCACGGATGAAAAGCTTTCATAGAGAAGGCCATTCAATATAAGCAATGCAAGATCTTGATGCATTAAAAGTTCATGACAGCTAGAGGATATTGAGTGAAATATGGTGATCTGAGCAAATGGAAACCCATGAAGTCGCTGGCCAGCATCAAAATGGCTGACGATTCCCTCGTGTCTCTCAACACACTGAACACACACACACTGTGATAACTGGGGGATTTTCCTATTATCGAGATATTAAAGAGATATTAAAGTGTGTGTGTGGCTTTGTTTTTCTACAATGCATCTCATCTGTGCTATTTTAGGATCAGTTATTAATATTCATGCAATATTTGGTGTCTCTCCGTTTCCATTTCAATGCATAAAACACACATATTTAGATTAAGATGTAAGTGTGTGTGGGACTTATCATTTTGTGAAAAGATGAGTGAAGATGACTAACACATCTGTAATGTCGATCTGAACTCTGTTAGTCAGAAAATTCTGAGAGAGAGAGAGAGTGTGTGTGTGTGTGTGTGTGTGTGAGAGAGAGAGAGAGAGAGAGAGAGAGAGAGAGAGAGAGAGAGAGCAT
>NW_024121943.1:661858-669358 GCF_016745375.1 Pimephales promelas | reverse complement strand
CAGTGTGCATTTCGAAAACAAATCGTTCTGAATTAAACTATTAATACAATTACACAACTTTAACGCTGTTTTAGAGAGTAGGCTATTTTGCTTGCATAATAATAATATTATGATACAAAATTGCAATATCCTTCTGAGACCCAGAAGAAAAGTGAATTCAGTATTTTTCTAATGTCATTATTTAGAGCATAAACAAATATATTATATATTTTATTCATATGTTATGCTGTAGTGGACACCGGGAAATTCAATCAATTTTTAAGTTTCAGGTTTGTTTTGTTTTGTTTTTTACCAAACTTTGTATAAAGATGACTCCCAACTAAAAATTGATTTACCATTTATGCAAAATTTGTGTATAAAATGGCCATAGGTAAATATAATGGGAGTTATATTTGGCCACATCTCATAACAATTCCTAATATTTCATTGGGAATATTGATATCTAATTTCACTTATTGTGTGGGATGAACATGCTGGTGTCTCTATAGTGTTCATGTATAAAATCAAAGCCCTGTTCTGTAACAAAGTCAGAAACTCCTGAGATTATTTAGAGTCTCGTGAGGATATAATTCAATACGTCAAAACACGCTTAGAAATAAAGGTTATTTATCGTTATCACCTTCATTTCGCCTACAGGCCACAGCGCTTTAACAATAGAGTTTCACATCAGCTTTACAGGGATATCAGAGAGTGTTAGCAGATCTAGAATAAAGTTATTGTCCAGATAAAGTTAGTTTTGATTGATTCACTTCTTTAGATTATTTTCGCGTTAGCTGAAGCAAATATGACGCCTTATTTAAGAGTTTAAAATGCATTTTATCAGATCTCATGAAAGCGCGTATTTGTGTATACCACGAATTTTATTTATCGTGCCATTTATACGCCCTCGCGTGCATGTGATACACACTCCACACACCCCTAATCCTACCCGAAGGGTTTACATATGCACGCAACATTTTTGGCGCATAAATGGCACGAGAAATAATAGATCCGCACTTTCATGAGATCGTGTTGTTTATCTCCCAGAGTAAATTAAATCCTGCCGATGTAAAGCTGCCTTACCTGCAAGCCTCAACGCGGACATCCTCTGAAACTCGGGCTCCTGTAACCACTTCCACATCCGCCTGAAAGTCTCGCGCCCGGACTTGAGTTTACTCCAGGGCTTCGGGTTACGCAGGAGATCCGACAGCGTTCCCTGGGAACGACACAAGATCCTCTGTGCGAAAATAGCTTGAGGAATGCTGTATCTCTTGAGCTCTGCTGTGATCCTCTGCGCCACTTCTTTTGTGTTGATCTCCTCCACCTGTCCCGCGCCCGCGCTCTGCGCGCCCCCGCCGCCGTGCCGTTCTCTGTCGGACAGCATGGATCCGTTCCCCTGCGAGTGCATGTGGCTGTGAGGGTGCATGCCGTTCAGATTCGAGATCATACCGTGCCCGTGCCCACCTAAACTCCTCAAGTGCTCCTCACTTCGCGAGAGCATCGCCGCGTGCGTCTCGAAGCCGCCCGGCGAGAGCATCTTATCGCTGGGAAGGTGCGCGCCCGGTCCGTACGCGGAAAGCGCTTGCTGGGAGTTGTGGAGAGACCCGAGGCCGTTGGAAAGCGGGGATAGGGGTTGACCCATCCCGGACATGTCTTTAGGATAATGCCCGTATAAGTTCCCCATTGAAGCGAGGCCGCGATCATCGCGCATGAGCGTGAAACTCCCGCTGACGTTCCCGGTGGCGAGGCGCTGGTGCGCGGCGTGGTGATGCGGGTGCGTGTGCGGGTGCGCGTGATGGAACTTCTCTGAGACCGTGGAGATAGGAGGCAGATGTTGCAGAGGTGTGAGAGTGGTGTAGGTGTTGGATAAACTCATGCCGGACTCGCACATGGTCATGGCCGGGTGCAGGTGTCCGGAGAGCGCGGGGTCGCTCCGGTACTCGCCCGCGCCCTCCAGGATCGACGCCATGCTGGACACCATCGCCGAGCGCCCGTGGGACACCAGGTTCCGATGGGAAGCCGACGAGGGTCTTCCGTGCGCGGGATTCATCAAATCCCCCGCTTGCGAGTGCGACGCAACGCCGTGCATGTTGCCAATGTTCTCCATCGTGAGTTCCATCGTTGAAAAGGAAAGGGAAGGAAAGGGAAGGGAAGACCTGCGAACAAAAACACCGTATTTTCCCCCGCAACGATTTCAAAACCAATCCATCGATTTGAAAGAGTCAGTCAGTCCGACGCGCGGGAGCTTTTGTTCGGGTTTAATCGCGGAGCGTTCCGTGCGCGTGTGGCTCGTTCCCTGCGCAACAGCGCTTCTACTGAGAGGCGGGACGCGCGTCTGTCTTTGAACGAGAGCGCGCATCTGTGTGTGTGTGTGATGACGTGCGCTGGCCTCAGTGCTGAAGTCTCGTCTGTTCTACTATCACTGGTGCGGATGAGTTCACTTTCTCAGATAAATGAGCTCATACACAAATATCTGACCAATAGCACATTATTTATTTAGGTTACACTTTATTTTACAGTGTCATTGTTACACTATATTAATAACTATTAATTATGCATAATTACAACCATAATCCTAAACCTAAAGTGCATGGTTTAATGTATAGCCTTACACTTTAACACTGACACCTTATTAACATAAAGTGTAACCCTTTATTTTAAGGTGACGTAGATAAGTACTGAGTAATATTAATTACTTGTATAGTATACGTCACGCTTTATTTTAATAAAGTGTCAGTGTTACAGTGAGTGTAATTATATAATTATATATTTAAGCACTGATTTTATATTAAGCAACTATATACACACTCTAAAAAATGCTGGGTTGGTCCAACCCAAATTTGGGTCAAATATGGATAAACCCAAATGTTGGGTTAAAAATGTAATTAAAAAATTTACAGTTGAAAGTGAAAGTTGAAGTTAGACAAATTTTAAATTACATTTTTAACCCAACATTTGGGTTAGTCCATATTTGACCCAAATTTGGGTTAAAACAACCCAGCAGTGTGAGTGTAGGAGGTTTGGTTGAGGGTTAGTTGCATGTAATTATGCATAATATACGGTAAGTTCATATACATTATGTATCAAGGACACTGTAAAATAAAGTGTTAACTTTATATTGGTCTATACTACCCTTTATATTAATATTTTTTAAATAATACACTTTAAAAATTGCTGGGTTGTTTTAACCCAACTTTGAGTCAAATATGGATTAACTAAATTTTTTAATTACACTTTTAACCCAACGTTTGGGTTTGTCCATATTTGACCCAAAGCTGGGTTAAAACAACCCAGCAGTTTTAGAGTGTGTTTATTATTATTAATATGAATGCTGTTATTCTTTAAATTAATACGGAAAATGCATCTCATGACCAAATTAACATCCAAACAAACGATGGAACATCATAGCATTCTAACCACACTCTAAAAAGGTTGGGTTAAAAATGTAATTTAAAATTTTAACCCAACTTCAACTTCACTTTCAACTGTAAGTTTTAATTACATTTTTAACCCAACATTTGGGTTTGTCCATATTTGACCCAAATTTGGGTTGAAACAACTGTGTTTCAACCCAAATTTGGGTCAGATATGGACATTGTTTAGAATTGTATAGGCCTGTATAACCTGCTCTTCTTACAAAAATAGTTTTTATAGCCTAATAATTTTTTTAAGTGTGCAATTGCTTTGATGCTCTATTAGTAGCATATTGTTTTGAAAATATCCACTTTTGTGACCAAATAAAAAATATATATAAATTAAAAATATAATATCCATTTATTGCGCTTATTGTCTGACATACTTTACCACGTAAACCGACGCGTTTTCTGCGTGTGTGTGTGTGTGTGTGTGGTGTGTGTGGCACGGAACGCAGAGTTTCTCCTGGTGGTCATTGATAACTGTGATCCATATATCGATTGACACTGATGAATGATGGACCGGCGGAGGGAGCACAGGTCACAAAGTTCTGCAGAGAACAATCAACGCGACGCGACGAGGAGCGGCTCGCCGACACGCAGGACAACACCAGGTATATTTAGCATACTAATAATATTCATATAATCATATTTTTCTTTCTTTTAATTGTGTCTTTGTTGCACTGTAATTCGAAATGTGAATACTGAGTAATATTACATGTAGGCCCGTAGCATGCGGGTTTGGGGTTATTTGCATGTAGTTATGGATATTTTAGTAATTACTAAAGTAACTGCATGCAACATATGTAACAATCATATTAGTATTTTTTAACCTAAACTCGTTTGTTAGATCTAGATAGAATTTGTCTGTGATCACAAAACCATATTAATAGGCCTTATATTTATTCGTTTTATGGTTAAACTTTATTTTAAAGTGTCTGTAATTTACACATTTAAGTGCTGAGTATCAAGTAATACTGTATGGTTAATATTAGGGTTTGTTATGCGTAAATTAAAGTTGCTACCACAGTAGTAACAAGGACATTGTACCTTAAAATGTTACCGTTTTTTTATTAATTTAATTTGGTTGCATTTATATTAGTTTTATTATTTTACTTGGTAAAACCACTAATCTAATTTAATATTTTTCTGCTCTAAACTAATTTGGCATGTTATTAAAAAAAATGCACTTTCTAGTTATGTCTGCCTGATCTGACTTTTTCTCTTCTGTTATCATTTGATTCATAGGCCTATTAATTTTATTTATTTATTTATTTTTTTTTTTTGTAATTTAGTGTTTTACGTATTTATTTTGAAAAAAGTTGGCAACATTTTGTACAATAAGAAAGAAAACTTAAATGGCTACTAATTCCCCTCTAACCCACCCCACCCTATAGCACTTCGGGACAATTTGATTCATATTAAAGTGAAATGATTGGTTTATATTTTTGGCTGTTGGTTTTTAGCGGAATGACGCATATTTGTATCTCACCTGCAAGCATGTGTACCAGTATATTATGATTATGAATATGATTGTTGATGTTGTGCACATGTGGTCAGGTCTGGGATCAGAAGTAATGGCCTCACTTTACAGCTGTCTAACTCAACCGTACACACACGAGCTGTGTCTCCTGTATTGATGAGCGGAATAAATGAGTGTGTGCAGCCAGTGCTTCAGTATCGGCTCCCAGCGCGCGAGTGATGGATGTGCACGAGCACGAGCTTTAACTCACCCGAAACAGACTTATTTTATGCGCCGTACAACTTTTGTATTTATATGCAAAATCAGGATGGAAAGTGCAAATGTAAACGGCGAAACACGTGCACGAGCGCCTTTGTGCACGAGCGCCGCGTGAAACTTCCCTGAAAGAGACGGAAGTTATTTAAATACGAAAAACTGTTCTGCGTAAAGTTGATCATTTGTTTAGAAGCAGCCGACCTGTTAAAACTTATTAATCTGTCATTCTGGAGATGTATTTCATACAAATATATCATTCGAACATAATCTGCATTAAGGTCGGTCAGTTATTATTAAATAATGATAATAGTAGCTATAATAGTTTAGGAATTAACACTGTGACATGTTTGTGAGCATGTGCTTTTTATTTAGTAATTTTAACTTTATTGAGGAAATCATGTTTCGACTATTACATTTTACATATTTATTTATGCTCAGTAATATCCTACTTTTTTGTTTTCTTTAATACTTGTGTTTCTAAATTTTACAAAGCTTCAAATTGCGTCGAACAATATCTTTGGTCATTTACTTCAGTCTTATTATTATTATGATTATTTTATAAGCCATGGCTAATTTGTTAAATATAGTTAATAAATTAGTTAGACCCGAATTTTTTTTTTTATGGGAACCTTAGATATTTTCATATGATATAAAACAGTTTATTCTAGTTAGCCTATTGGTGATATTGATTATAGACACACAGAAAGTCAGAGAAAGAACGACTTTTTCAATCGTTATGGTATTTTTTTTACACATGACGTATCATATCTGCTATAATACAAAATATCGGATATTTTACCAATATAGTTTATTAATTTTATTTAATTTTTTTAAGTAGGCTACATCACGGAATTAATTTGTTCTATTATTATATCAAAATAATTGATCAAATTGCTTTGTGTAATAAACAACATGTTTTCCCAATGTGTGTGTGTATATATAAGATCAATCATTTACAAAAACTTTCTTATTAACTAATATATATATATATATATATATATATATATATATATATATATATATATATATATATATATATATATATATATATATACATATATACAGAAAGTATAAATAGAAAGTTTTGTCAATGATCATGAACTCTTAAATTATAGGCCTACTGGAAAATAAAATCACAATCTTTTATTAATGCCTCTTTCAGGTCCTGCTAAATTCTTCTCAGTGATTCAGTGTTTTACACTCTTTTCGGACGATCTATTATAATGCAGTTTTTATTTTCCAGCTCGTCGATTGAACTTTCCCCCGTTTGTCAGGATATTGTCGTGTTTTCTGCTCTTCTGTGATGTTGAGGAAAGACAGTCGATCTGCGCCTCCTGTATCGATGCGATCGGTGATCGATAGCCTTCAGATCAATGCTAATACACAGATTTCGGCTCTTACGCCGCAAATGAACCTTAAAACACGAAATAAGACGAAAGCGGATCGACACGAGCGCGCGTGAACCAGGCGCGCGCAAAATCTGAAACACACACGATACAGTAGCTAAATCATAGGGTGATATCAGCTAAATTGGGCCACTTTTTGGTAAATCGTTTGGGACAATAATACAATACCATATATGCAGTATCCATGTGTTTTTATGATTAATTATGACTGTTTTTGATACATCTGTGTTGAAATTTTGTAATAAAATAAAATTATTTAGGCCCTACAGTTCTTGAAACATCAGAAGTGCCGAGTTTTTTTGCATGAGCCGTTTCAGGTAAAATGGGCCAGCTGTTCAGGTAAAATGGGCCAGTCAAATTGCAAAGGGAAATAGCAATTTATCATCAATTATATTTAAACACAATTTCTTATACAGCCAAATTAAACAAACATAGTTCATATGTGCCATTTAAAAACAAAAATGTGTGTGTGTGTGTGTGTGTGTGTGTGTGTGTGTCTGTCAGTGTGTGCGTGCGTGTCTGAGTCTGTGTGTCTGAGTCTGTGTGTCTGTGTCTGAGTCTGTGTGTCTGTGTCTAAGTCGGTGTGTCTGAGTCGGTGTGTCTGAGTCTGTGTCCGAGTCTCTATGTGTCTGAGTCTGTGTGTCTGAGTCTGTGTGTCTGAGTCTGTGTGTCTGTGTCTGAGTGTCTGTGTCTGAGTCGGTGTGTCTGAGTCGGTGTGTCTGAGTCGGTGTGTCTGAGTCGGTGTGTCTGAGTCGGTGTGTCTGAGTCGGTGTGTCTGAGTCTGTGTCCGAGTCTCTATGTGTCTGAGTCTGTGTGTCTGAGTCTGTGTCCGAGTCTCTATGTGTCCGAGTCTGTGTGTCCGAGTCTGTGTGTCTGAGTCTGTGTCCGAGTCTCTATGTGTCCGAGTCTGTGTGTCTGACGTCTGTGTCCGAGTCTCTATGTGTCCGAGTCTGTGTGTCTGAGT
>NW_024121943.1:584358-656858 GCF_016745375.1 Pimephales promelas | reverse complement strand
GTGTGTGTGTGTGTGTGTGAGAGAGAGAGAGTAAATCTATGTATGTAAATATATATATGTGTGTATGTGTGTGTGTAATTATATGTGTGTGTGTGTGTGTGTGTGTGTGTGTGTGTGTGTGAGAGAGAGTAAATCTATGTATGTAAATATATATGTGTGTATGTGTGTGTGTGTGTAATTATATGTGTGTGTGAGAGAGAGAGAGTAAATCTATGTATGTAAATATATATATATGTGTGTGTATATGTGTGTGTAATTATGTGTGTGTGTAATTATCTGTGTGAGAGAGAGAGAGTAAATCTATGTATGTAAATATACAGTATATATGTGTGTGTATGTGTGTGTGTAATTATGTGTGTGTGTGTGTGTGTGTGTGTGTGTGTGTGTGTGTGTGTGTGTGTGTGTGTGTGTGTGTGTGTGTGAGTGAGAGTAAATGTATGTAAATATGTGTTTGTTTGAGTGTGTGTGTGGATATGCATGTATGTATATTCATATATTGCATGTGAAATATTACTTGCACTATATGGTTCATTCTTGTTATAGAATTAGATAAAATATTAAACAATGCTAATATTTTCTTTTCTTTCTTTGGGTTTAATGCAAATATTTTTGTGCTGTAGTTTAACCGTGAGACTCGAAATGGACTTTCATACTAAACATGTTTTCTAGGGAATATTATATTGTGTTTGTTAATCAAATCATCAGTGTGTCCGTCCTTCGTGCAATTCCTGTAAATAACTGAATTAATTTCTTTAATCGTCTTACAGGAAGTGACATCATTCATTAAAGGGAAATCAGCAGCACAAATACCATATACCAATTTCTTGAGCATATTAAATGAAACCGACTATTTCCCAGTTCTCGTCTGGATCTTTTCAATCCTCCAATCAGAACCAGAGGAGAAATATGGCAGCCTCATTTTTTCCTTTCCACAGGCATATTGATTTTGTGAGGGAACAAAGGAGGATGGAAAACGCTGGAGATATAGTGTGAGGAAAGCATGTCATTTATTCTGAGAGTGAAGATTCTGCTTCACAATAAGCAAATCCAGATATTTCTCGTTGAGAACAGGACAGCGGCCACATCTATATCACGACTTTAATATTACATGAGCATGAAAATATCATGAGACCTCAGATCGCGCGCTGAACACGGATATGCAAAGTAGAGGGGAAAAGATCAAATACTGCTAAATGCATGAAGAAGCGTGTGTGTGTGTGTGTGTGTGTGTGTTCAGTTTTACAGTATGTGAGAGTGTTGAGCTTGTGTTTGGGTGATTAGTCTGGTTGGCCAGCGATAGAGAGAGTTGATCAATACTGTATCGATCCGAGCCGCGGAGCGTCAGGGGGATAGAGAGAGAGAGTGTGTGTGTGTGTGTGTGTGTGTGTGTGTGTGTGTGTGAGAGAGAGAGGGTTGACTTTTAAAAATCCTTTACTCTGGAGATGACAAATAATCCGTGGAATTGGGAGGAACATGAAAATGCTCATATTTCCAGCTGAATCCAACAATGGCAGAAGCTGGTTGCCATGCGTTACGAGACTTAAATGGTTACTAGAGCATTCTGAGTGGTTTCTAGGATGTTGCTATGTGGTTGCTAGGGCAGGTTTCAGCGACCACCAAACGGTAGTACTGTACAGTAAGCCTTTCATGCATGACTTATGATAACCATATTCAGGATTTTACTGTGTGTGTGTTTTTTTATTGCACATACACATATCAGATGTAACAAGTAAAGCAATGTGTTACAAGTAACTTACATTACATGATCAGATTACTTTTTGGTGTAACAAGTAACGCATTACAAGTAACATGCATTGTTATCAGATTACTTTACGATGTAACGAGTAAAGTAACAAGTAAAGTAACGCATTACAAGTAACATGCATTGTTATCAGATTACTTTTTGATGTAACGAGTAAAGTAACGCATTACAAGTAATTTGTTATCAGATTACTTTTTGATGTAACGAGTAAAGTAACGCATTACAAGTAATTTGTTATCAGATTACTTTTTGATGTAACGAGTAAAGTAACGCATTACAAGTAATTTGTTATCAGATTACTTTTTGATGTAACGAGTAAAGTAACGCATTACAAGTAACACATTGTTATCAGATTACTTTACGATGTAACGAGTAAAATAACAAGTAAAGTATGAGTAAAGTAACGCATTACAAGTAACACATTGTTATCAGATTACTTTACGATGTAACGAGTAAAATAACAAGTAAAGTATGAGTAAAGTAATGCATTACAAGTAACAAGCATTGTTATCAGATTACTTTACGATGTAACGAGTAAAGTAACAAGTAAAGTATGAGTAAAGTAACGCATTACAAGTAACACATTGTTATCAGATTACTTTTTGATGTAACGAGTAAAGTAACGCATTACAAGTAACATGCATTGTTATCAGATTACTTTACGATGTAACGAGTAAAATAACAAGTAAAGTATGAGTAAAGTAATGCATTACAAGTAACAAGCATTGTTATCAGATTACTTTACGATGTAACGAGTAAAGTAACAAGTAAAGTATGAGTAAAGTAACGCATTACAAGTAACACATTGTTATCAGATTACTTTTTGATGTAACGAGTAAAGTAACGCATTACAAGTAACATGCATTGTTATCAGATTACTTTACGATGTAACGAGTAAAGTAACAAGTAAAGTAATGCATTACAAGTAACATGCATTGTTATCAGATTACTTTATGATGTAACGAGTAAAGTAACAAGTAAATTACGAGTAAAGTAACGCATTACAAGTAACATAATGTTATCACATTACTTTTTGATGTAACAAGTAAAGTAACGCATTACAAGTAACATATATTGTTATCACGTTACTTTATGATGTAACAAGTAAAGTAACAAGTAAAGTAACCCATTACAAGTAACATGCATTGTTATCAGATTACTTTACGATGTAACGAGTAAAGTAACAAGTAAAGTAACGCATTACAAGTAACATGCATTGTTATCAGATTACTTTATGATGTAACGAGTAAAGTAACAAGTAAATTACGAGTAAAGTAACGCATTACAAGTAACATAATGTTATCACATTACTTTTTGATGTAACAAGTAAAGTAACGCATTACAAGTAACATGCATTGTTATCACGTTACTTTATGATGTAACAAGTAAAGTAACAAGTAAAGTAACCCATTACAAGTAACATGCATTGTTATCAGATTACTTTACGATGTAACGAGTAAAGTACGAGTAAAGTAACGCATTACAAGTAACATATATTGCTATCAGATTACTTTTTTAAGGTAATAAGTAAAGCATTAGATTTACATGCATTATTTTTGTTACTTTTTTAATGTAACAAATTACATTCTAATAACACAAATACATTTATATACAGCCACAAAGATGATTATTCAGACTTTCCTCCCAATCTAAAAATCAATTCTTGGAAAATGTAATATGACTCCTTAGATGTTTCAACATTTTATGTGAGTTTTTTACCGGCAAGAGTCTCCTAGGATAGAAGGAATGGATGTGCCACGACTCCTGTCTTTTGTGCACTTTTGTCGTCTCGAACTTTTGTATTAGTATGTAGTTTTTCATGTTGATTCTTGTTTCCTCATGTCCTAGTTAAGCTTGTCTGTATTTATAACCCGTGTGTTTCACTTGCTGCTTTGTCAGTTGTTGTACATGAATTGGTTGCTTTTGTTTCTGGGATCATCCAGTTTTGTTTTATTAGTTTATGTGTTACTTTATTCCTAATCCTGCACTTAGGTCGTCGCCTTCGTCTGTTTTCCTCAGCACGTTACAGGATGGATATTTTAGAGTAACTTGGCATTTCCGTCTGGCTCTACTGTAGTGGTTGATGTGCAACTGTCTATGCCATCAAAACCCATGCGTAAGAAAATGGCATTTTAAGCCTGAAAGGGTTAAAAAAAAAGGAAAGACCATTCAACTCATATTCTTTTGAATGCGACACATGCCTTTTTCCTCATAAAGGATTGCAGACACTTTTCACTGAAGTGCATTAGATTTGTTCCCTGGGTTCGTCACGGCCTGCGGCGCGCGTGCAATCAGACTCTATGAAACACACTGTGGATGAGAGTTAAGGAACTGATTGGAGAGCCCTTACAGAAGTGAGCCGTGTGTGTGTGTGTGTGTGTGTGTGGCCCCTAAACGCTGCAAAAGGCATTGTTATTAGTATTGATCCATACCCTTGACTTAGGTGGTAAAAATGTGCTCTATTATTAGGCCTGTGTGCTTTATTTTCAGGATTTGAGACGTGTGTGAACGCTCTCTAAATCTCACCACAAACACACACCGAAGACCTTTAAAGGTCAGCGTACCTTAATGTGGACCTTCTTCTCTCTCAACTGGAATTAGAAAATATTAAATTAGTATTTAATTGTATTTAAAGTGCTTGTCATTTTTATTTTTATTTTTTAAATGTGCCTGTTTAGTTTTATTAATTGTCATTCAGTTTTTTATTTTAGTAAATTGAGGTACTTTTATAGTTTGTATTTTTTTATATTTTTTGTTTTGAGTTTTATTGTAGTAAAATTTTAGTTTATTTTTTTGTTTTTGTCTTTTTTTAAGTCATTTTATTTACGTTTTTGTAGATATTTTAGTAAATTGAGGTACTATTTTAGTTTTTATTAATATTTTTACTATACTATTTATTATCTTTTAAATTAAATTTTAGTTAATTCTGTTGTTTTTGTTATTTTTCGTAGTTTTTTTATTCTATTCAAGTTTTAGTTATTTTAGTAATTGAGGTAATATTATAGTTTGTAATTTTTTTGAGTTTAATCAGTTTAAAAAAATTATTTCTTTAAAAAATCAATTTTATTTCAGTTTTAGTAAATTGAAACACTATTATAGTTTTTGTTAATATTTTGAATTAGTTTTATATTCTCTTTTTTATTTTAATTTCAGTAACACTTTTAGTAATTTGCTGTGTTTTATCATTATTCGTATTTTTTTTTTAAATGTGCCTATTTAGTTTTTATTTATTTCATTCCAGTTATTTTAGTAAATTGAGGTACTATTTAAATTTTTTATTCACATTTTGAATTAGTTTTTATATTATGCAGTTTGATTTAAATTTTAGTTATGTAAATTCTTAGTATTTTACTTGTTTTGTATTTTATTTTATCAGTTTCTTTTGTTATTTTTTCAGTTTTAGCTATTTTAGTACATAAAGTTAACTAAATAAAAGTTATTTTTATTTTTATTAAAAAAAAAACATTATTTTATTTTAAGTCATTTTTATCGTGTTGTATTTAAAAACTAATTTTACTGGCTCCTTTGTTTTATCAATCAAGCTTCAAACAATATATGCATATAAAATGTGTGTGTGTGTGTGTTTGCAGGAGGACCTCAGTGTTCCTGCAAGTAGGTCATTTCAAATTTTACTAAGCAAATTTTTAGTGCCATATGTCAGAGGTCAAAGGTCAGAAGGGGTGACCTCTCATGTGCCATTTCTCTGATCACCATAATCAGATCTATAAAGGCTCGTAAGTGACCAGAAACATTTACTGAGATGCAAAACAATGTTATATTTGCACATGATTACGCATCAGTTGAGCGAGAGTATGTCAGCTTTTAACCAGGATCCAGATCCCGTATTCAGAGCAGCGAGGGAATAAAGGAGAACTGTTCCATAAACAGACATTAGAGCATTAAAAGAGATGTTTTACTCAATAAAAATCTGCACTGAATCAATGGGGTGAACCTGTTCGCTGTCCGGCTCTCTCAGAAAGGTTCAGGGGTTCAGTAACCCAAAGGTCAGAGGTCAAAGGTCAACTGTTTGCGTTTAATTCTCCAGGAGGGATGTTACGTAACGCGCCGCACGTTGAGGCGTTTATGATGTGTCACACGCTGGAAATGTTTTATTAGCGCGGAAGAAAAGGTCAAGAGAGGTCAGGTGCTGTTTACCCCCTTTTAAATAACAGAGTCCTTTACTAATAAATCTAGTCCAGAGTTTCAGCAAAACCAGCGTGTCTGTAAGCGGATCGGGTTTGGCAAACTGATGCAACTGAGAAACTGAGAGACGGAGAGTAGAAAACTGGCCATTCGCGCATTAGTGATGAAAAGCATCAGGATTTAGACGATCTGAAAAGACACTTGATTTACTTGATTTAGACAATTTTGAATTTATGAAATTCACGAAAAATTTAACTATGTGTTTTCAACATTAATAATAATCATAAATGTTTCATCAGATCCTCATATTAGAGTGATTTCTGGAGGATCATGTGACACTGAAGACTGGAGTAATGATGCTGAAAATCACAGGAATAAATTACACTTTACTATATATTCACATAGAAAACAGATGATTTACATTACAATAATATTTCACAATTTTGACTGTATTTGCGATCGGAATAGAATTGTTTAAACATTTAAATATTCCAAACCTTTGAGCTGTAATCTCAAATATAATTGCGTGTAATTATATAAATATAATTTCACTACCAACATTTTATATATATATATATATATATATATATGAAGAGTTCAGATGCAAAAGCCTCTAAATGCCATTTGAAATGTTCTTCTTAATGATGATTTTTATCAAACTTGTATATTTAAATTCAGTGATTTCACTTAAATAACAATTAGTAATCTTCATTGCCATTTAAGTGAAATTACTGAACTTAAATATACAAGCTTGATAAAAATGGTCATTCTAGAAGAAAATTTCAAATGGCACTTAGAGGCTTTTGCATCTGAAGTCTTCATATATATATATATATATATATATATATATAATTAACAATTAACAATTAACAAAATGTAACAATTTTGAGCCTCATGGTTGTATTTAAAGCTTTATATATTATTGTTAAAAATCACGTGATATTAACTTGACGTTTCAGATCTTCAACAGTATTATTGCTATATAAATGCTATATCTATATACCATATAGCGGTATTATTGCTATATAAATGCTAAACTGTGTGTATATATATATATATATATATATATACGTATATATATATATATATATATATATATATATACGTATATATACACACATAAAATTATAAATGCTCTCTTTGTACCTGATATTTCTCAGATCTTCAACAGTATTATTGCTATAAATGCTATAACTATATACCCTATAGCGGTATTATTGCTATATAAATGCTAAACTATATTTATATATATATATATATAATGTATATAATGCTGTAATATATATACTGTATATAATGCTATAATATACTATACTATATATAAAACTATATATAATGCTATAATATATAACTATATATAACTATATATATACTGTATATATATATATATATATATATATATATATATTTATATATGAAGAGTTCAGATGCAAAAGCCTCTAAGTGCCATTTGAAATTTTCTTCTAGAATGATCATTTTTATCAAGCTTGTATATTTAAGTTCAGTAATTTCACTTCAATGGCAATGATAATTACCTATTCATTGTTATTTAAGTGAAATTACTGAACTTAAATATACAAGTTTGATAAAAATCATCATTAAAGAAGAAAATTTCAAATGGCATTTAGAGGCTTTTGCATCTGAACTCTATATATATATATATATATATATATATATATATATATATATATATATATCTGAGATCTTCAACAGTATTAATTATTGTCTATAAATGTTTTACTGGTGTCAGGATGTCAGATTAATCTCGGACGCGTCCCCTGATGCCTCTATTATCCGAGTTTAAACTGCAGGAGATTTCTTATTTCTCCGTTGGCTGTAATCTGTGGAAGTGTGTCTCCTCTCTTTGCCCTTGTGCTCATCACACACACTCCAGGACTCTAACACACAAGTGCTACTGCTTTTAAATTAATATATTGATATTGACAAGCCATCTGCTGCAGGGCATAAATTATTGGGAGGAAGAAGGCTTTGATCACGTGCCTTTTCCCATCCATGATGACACACACACACACACACACACACACACCCCTCTGGGATTGACTCCGTTTGCAAACGCATTCATCCAGAAGAAGCTTTAGCAATCTGCATTTACATTCATGCATTTGTTAGATGCTTTTATGCAAAGCGACTTGCATTGCTCACATTGATCAGTTCATGCATAAATAAATCTGAAAAATATGCATAAAAATCTCATTCTTATTATTTTAATCTGAAAAAATAGCATATTTAAATTAAGAATTTTTTCATCATTGGTGTATTTATTGGCGTTAATATGGCTGAAATATTCAGTTTAATGCACATATGTATATGCGACTGGTGACACTTTACAATAAAGTAAAACATGATTTTCATGATTTATTGTCACATTTTTTTTTTCCAAATCAACTCAAGTCAAAAATATGCCTAAAAGTATGCATACAAATCTCATTCTTATTATTGTAATGTGAAAAATAGCATATCATTTAAATTTTTTGTCAATGTTTTTACATCATTGTAGTATTTGTTATACTGGCTTTAATTTATGCTGATTTAAATAATAAAATATTACATTTAATGCAAAGATACTGAATGCGAACTTACAATAAGGTAAATTATTTTTATGATTTTTTTATCACAACTTTTTATTTTTGTCAAATCAACTTAGATAATTGTGGTTCAGATAACAACATCTTGAGTTTCTAAATTTAATTTCAATGAACTCAAAATTTAAGGCAACCAATAATATTTTTCACCGTGTGTTAGTTAACATTAATTATGCATTACCTAACATGGACTAAAAATAAGCAATACAATATTTATCCATCTTTGTTAACATTAGTAAACAAAACAAAACTGGTAATTGTTACTTCATGTTAACTCCATACAATGATAATAACACAACTTTTGATTTTAATAATGTAATAAATGTAGAAATTAACATCAACTAAGATTCATAAAAGCTTCAGAAATGTTTATGAATATTAAAGTGCAACCGTTCCAAAATTATCATCAAAAATGTCTGCACAATAATTGAAATGATCAACGACAACTTATGCTTTTACGTTGCTTTAACTCATTAAAGTTTCAGCTAATCAGCAGATTCAACAAGATTCAGTTTAATGTAAAGTTGAAATGACTTAAACATACAAGTTGATTGTACTTAAAAATTTAAGGCAGCATTTTTTTTTTTACAATTGTCATGAAAATAATGCAATTTTCCTTTAGGATTTTGGGGTGAGATATGCCGATCTTTACGTCCAACCACAATTTGTTGATTCGGTCAGTCAACCTTTCTAGATTCGATAGATAAAAGGAATATTTGAAACTATTTCTCGCTGTTTTACCTGCAAATTTTCAGAGAAACGTCATCATATGTGCCGAGATCCCTGAGATTTACATGCCGGCAAATTGTTCAATATTCTAATCATCTTAATGAAGGTTGAGGCGGTTAAAACGACAGCCAATCAGTGAGAGTATGTCCCAGCCCTCCGGCCACCGATGACCCCTGACCCCCCGAGTGACCCTCAGGTCAGAGGTCAACTATCTCTGGCCACTCGCACTGGACAGGGTCGTCTCCATGGATACAGGTCTCCGGAGGCTGTGGGAGTCATGGCGACGACCCCTGTTTCCCGGGAAAACCTTCAACTCCACCTGCTGGATTTAAACACAGCTGCGATATAATGTTCATTACATCAGTTTTGCAGACTGTTCTTTATTCTTCACGTTTATAACAGTGATCTATTCTGTACAGTTATTCTTTTCTAATGTAATTTCCTTAGTAGAGAAATCACCAGTTAAAAACAGTTAAATCTTGTATTTTTCTTTCCTCTCCAATTCAAGCGACTGTGTTTCTTTGTCTTGAGAGTTTCTGGTCACGTGATCTCTCACAGCTTTAGCATTCATGGTGAATTATGGCCCTCTAGTGGTGGAGCATTATACAACACTTTACTGTCTAATCTTCTGCTCAGTAAACATGGTATATATATTATATTATAAATGTATGAATTGATCAGTTTTGTTAAACATATTCTATTCTATTATATTTATTTTATTAATTGTATTATATAAATTGTATTGATTATATTATACTTTACATGCACTGCAATAATTAACTATAAATTAAATAATTAAACATTTTCCCTTTTTCAGATCACTTTGAACCTAAATTCTTGATGTTGAAAGCATACATGAGTGTGTATTTGCTCATGTTCCAGTGCCCACGTGTGGAGGAATCATGCAAATCTAGGTGAGTTTCTGTCTCGTCTTAATTCATTCATCTGAATATTAATGGACAGTGTTCTGCTGTTGTTTGAAGTGAGGGATGTCGATATTGTGATAAACTGTAACTTTATACGTTCATTGCAGAAACACATCTGAATCCGTTTTTTAAAAGGGCCCCTATTATGCTATTTTAAAGTTTCCTATGTTGTTGTGGATTCTCCTTGACATGTTTACATGTCAAATGCAATATATATATATATATATATATATATATATATATATATATGAAGAGTTCAGATGCAAAAGCCTCTAAATGCCATTTGAAATTTTCTTCTTTAATGATGATTTTTTATCAAACTTGTATATTTAAGTTCAGTAATTTCACTTAAATAACAATTAATAGGGAATTATCATTGCCATTTAAGTGAAATTACTGAACTTAAATATACAAGTTTGATAAAAATCATCATTAAAGAAGAAAATTTTAAATGGCATTTAGAGGCTTTTGCATCTGAACTCTTCATATATATATATATATATATATATATATATATATATATATTACATTTGACATGTAAACATGTCAAGGAGAATCCACAACAACATAGGAAACTTTAATATATATATATATATATATATATATATATATATTATTTATATATTTAAATTATTTAAATTAAAGTTTTATATATATATATATATATACAAAAACTTTAATTTAAATAATTTAAATATATAAATAATATATTTATTTATATATATATATATATATATAAATACATATATTATTTATATATTTAAATTATTTAAATTAAAGTTTTTTTATATATATATGAAGAGTTCAGATGCAAAAGCCTCTAAGTGCCATTTGAAATTTTCTTCTAGAATGATCATTTTTATCAAGCTTGTATATTTAAGTTCAGTAATTTCACTTCAATTGCAATGAGGATTACCTATTAATTGTCATTTAAGTGAAATTACAGAACTTGAATATATAAGCTTGATAAAAATGACCGTTTTAGAAGAAAATTTCAAATGGCACTTAGAGGCTTTTGCATCTGAACTCTTCACATATATATATATATATATATATATATATATATATATATATATATATATATATACAAAAACTTTAATTTCCTCATAATATACTTTCCGTGAGCTGGAAGTTTTTTTGTTTTTTGTTTTTATCGACGCGCGCGCTGTATATGGTAAGCCAATCAATACAGCGCGCGCGTCGATAAAAAAAAACCAAAAAAACTTCCATTGGCATAACAACATCAGCTTTGCTTGTCTGTAACGAACGATGGCGTCGATACGGTCGGTTTTACCACATAAATGCGAACGCGAATCCGATGAAGAAGCACTGGAAGAGAGCTCGTTATTCACGGTTATTCAACCCGAACCTCCAACGCAAGGACGACTTGAGCACGACGTTTCTCAGCGATACACTACTCAGTTTCAGGTACATTGAGATGTTGCAACTATAATTCCTCACCAACAGCATTAACAACTGCATGTCCGTCAACAAACGGATTATTTTACTTGTACTAATTTATTTACCGAGTATTTTTCTAATATATTGCGGTGAATGCGTGGAAACAGTCACTTTCCCGCCGGAACAACCCCCCTCAGCCGAAGTGGCAAAAGATCTGCTGCGTGACTGGATTTAATAGGGGAAACTGCGAAAATGCGACTTACCCTACGTTCACAAACACTACGTTAAAACTAACAATTTTATCAATTTAAACTAAATGTTGGACTCAATATAGTGTTCTTTACAACTTACTAAAGATCCAGTGATCCATGGATATTGACATGCAGCCAGGAATCGTGTTGCCTGACATTTATGTTTGCCTGATTTCGACACCGTGGAAATAAAAGCAATATAGACCTAAAAAAGCAGATTTGCATGTGAACGCTTTATATAAATACACTAAAAAGGTCTAAATCCGGGTGATCACTGTGTTATAGCCAGTGTTTTAGCCAATATCATCATATGTCCACCCCTAAATCTTTATAGTTTTTTTTTTTTTGGTCAGTGTTCATTAAAAATCATCCAATAATGCAGAATATGCAATGATAAATATGTAATTGATGAGTTGTTAATATATATAACAGCCGCCATTTTGAAATTGACAGCGAGGCTCCGTGGGAAGAACCCCGGAAGTACAGATAAACAACAATGCCTTGAACTACCAACCTGAAGTTTGCTGCCACGATTTACATGGATGTTAATATCCAATATAGGATATCGTTCCTGCTTCTTTTTTAACATTCTGAATTATATATAAAAATATTTTTATTTACAATTGAATTACATTGTACTATGAAAGAAATGTACATTTTTGGAATAACTCATTTTTACATTAAATACAACAATACGCCATCGCATTCGTGACTCTCCTATGATTAAAGGCCACACTTCCGGTTTTCTTCCCACCGGAGCCTCGCTTAAAGCGGAGAGTCGCTTTCGATTTCAAAATAACGGCTGTGTGAAATCAGTGTATGTACATTAGCCAAGCTCTGACAGACAATCTGCATTAAGATTCTGACCAGCAGAAGTATTTCAGTAAGACGGTCATAATGTGAGTTAGCCAGTTAGCAGGAGACCAACAATATAAAACTCAAAACTAAGTATTTGAACACTATCTTTCAACAGCAAGCAGTTTGCAAATCCTGCATTAAAGTCTGAGATTTGAGAACCAGTCGTCAGTAAAATAAAGGGAACACAGCCAAAGTTTAGGATTATACTCAGACTAACTTTTTGCCTTGGTTGCACTGGTGCGCTTAACTTTTTTATTTAGGTGTGCACAGACACAGAATGGCATAGAGGATCCGGTAGATTTTTAAAAGAAAACACCCTGTGGAGACTGAAGAAGTCACCAACGCTCAGAAGTCTTTGACGCCGAGCTAGAGACGCATCAAAAACGTGGCGCTGACATTCTGCGCCGTAGACGGATCCAGTGGATTTTAGGGGTTAGATCTTTGAGTTCAGCTCAGGAAAAATAGGGGCAAAAACAAAAGTGTTGCGTTTACAGTGTAATAAGAAAGATCTTTTGTTCTTTCCCTTTCTTATTTCATTATTAAGTTAACCTCATACATATTAGCTGATTGTTAATAACAAATCCATTACAGAACAACTGTTTCTGAACAACCACAAATGTTTTTACACCTAGATTTTAATGTGATCAAGAGCAATGAGATTGTTATTCGATCACTTAAAGCTTTGATTCCCGGGGTGTCAGGATGTGAACTGCAATCAGGAAAAAAAATGCACTTGAAAGAATTTAAATCTGTCCTTTATTCAGAATATACATCATTTTAATACATTTGCTGGACAGTTTTCTTTTATATCATAGGTGAAATAGGACACATGCAATAATATTTAGGCCCTAGTCTTAGCATAATTATCTAAGTCACAAAATGATTCATAATCAGACTCAGAAATCAAAACCTGCACTGCATGTTGCAGGAATTTCAAATCACCTGTTTGCTGTAGTTTTTAACACATTCATGGAAAAAGCATAAGTATTTTGTATACATTTAGGAACTAATTATTGCTAACAATGATATTAGGAAATAATCCTTTTAAAGTTTCAAATAAGCATGCAAAAACTTTATTTTATTAAATTCAGAACTCCATATTATACAGAAGAGTTTAGTTGCATTTAATGGTTAGCTTTATGCATTTAATTATTAAGCTTTATAACTTTTTCTAACAGTCTAGCATTTCCTTTAAAGGTGTTCTGACTTGAATGAAAATATTATTCAAAAAGAACTTAAATTTGGGAATTTGAACTTAAATCAAAGAATAAAAATGACTGCTTGTTCAGATGTATTTGTCCAAACTCTCAATAGCATCCAGTTTTGTGTGTCTTCTCCATTCACTTGGAATCTCACCATGACCCTGAAATTTTAGTTTGTGGTAATTTTCCAGATCTTTCTGAAATCTGCAGACAACCCACTTCCAATATGACAGCTGAGTGAAGTCAGAGGTGATGCTCCATTTAGCATAATCCCCTCCTGCAGTTTTGTAATCTTTATATTTAATGGATTTTTTAGAATCATAAGATGGGTAAAAAGACAAATTACTTGACACTAGAGTTGTGCAAAAACCTGCACAAAGATCTTCTGTACCTCTATAATGCCACCCATTCAGTCCATTAATTCGATGGAAAGGGACACTGTGAGGTTGTGGATCATGGTCTTCTGCTGTATTGGTGCAAATGGCTTTACAGAACGGACACTGAACCCAGCAGCACTTACAGAGGTGTTCAATTAGTATCTCATCGGGCCTGTCCTTATAATCCAGCTTCGATGGAAAAGATTCTGTACTGAATTTCTTGCCAATGTCAGATATTATAGAAGGAATTTCTTTTATCATTACCTCTTTTAGGTGATTTACATCAACATCATCACGACTAACTCCTTTGAGGTCATTCTCAGAGAATTCCAGCACATCTGATAACTTCTCAGTGAAAGTCTTCAACCAGAGATCAGCATCTCCATGGTGTTTATTAGCCTCTTCGGTCGCTCTATTCACTGCTTCTATGATCCGCTTCTCCTTCTGTTTTAAATCATCGCTCATCTTTGGCCGAACACTGGTGTTGAAATGATCAGTGATGTACTGCTTGACTTCCTCTCTGATGAAACTCTGGAAGTGACTTTTGGGATTATGAATGTAGGTTTGGTATGCCCCAAAATCCTTCTTTTCTGCCAGTGTCTTTAGGATGCGTTTCTCCAGATTAGATCTGTTTCCACTCAGTGATTCACAGTTTGCTTTAATTTCATCTGCCACATCACGGGCAGTTTTTTTGTAGACACTCTGCTCAATGGGTTCTTTAAGTTTGTTACAGATGATCTCGCCTATGATCGTAGCTGATGTTGCCCCCTGGCAGTATTTCTGGAAAATACTGTAATATTCTCTTCTTTTTCTTGCAAAATACTGAACAGGATCATTGGCTCGCTTGAAAATGTTGTCCTCTCCCATGATTATCGTTTTTACTGTGTGCAATATGGCAAGGACCAAATCACTGAAGAAGTGTTTCTTGAACACGTATTTCTCTTTTTGTCTTTCCTCATAATCTGTTAATTTTGCTTTGATCAAACCACTGAGTTCTTGAATGTAACTTTTATTGTAGCCCATCTTTGCAATGTTTTTTGACTTGATATTTTTTGTTGCTTCCTCTGCAGTATCTGAAATTAAGGTTTTGATTTGAGTGTGATCATCTTTAGATAGAGAATATATATGTCCCAATGGATTTGTAAGAGATCTTTTCTGTTTTTGAGTCTGTACATACTCTGAATAGTCTGACATCATGAAAATATTGCACCCTTTGTTTTTCATAGAGGGGTCTGTGAAACTTTCATTGGCATCACCGAGGACCTCAATTGTATCTTTTAAAATGTCAAGGTCGGTCCCTTGAGGTGTGTCTTTCTTAATCTCATCTACACATTTTTCCCAAAATGAATCAAATTCTCTTTGCAGGATCGTCTCATTATTTGCTTGGTGTTTGAGAGTTAAGGCAAGATCTTTGGCCTTCTCAAGGAGAGCGTTTTCATTTTGTGTCCTCTGAGCGTCAATCTTTTTCTTTAGGTCTCGCTGCTGTAGCACCTCATTCAACTTCGACTTTGTTTCCCTAACAATGTTTTCCTGTATGTGGGAGATTTTTATTTCGAAAGAGTGTTTCCACTGAATCAGTATATTGTCTTTGCTGTCTTTCTCAAAGAATTCTGACATACATTTCTTCACTTCTGTACTTTTTACATTTAGTTTCTCTTGAAGATCTCTTTCCTCAACCGCATTGATTGCTCCATTTTGTATTTTGTTCTGTAATCTGTTTTCAATTTCCAGCATGGCCTTCCGAAGACTCCAGGTCCACTTACTGTATTCTGTCTCCAGTTTTCTATATGTGGTAATCTCCAGAGCATTTTTGAAGCTGAACACAAAGCGTTCGTTAAGTAAAGCATTCCAGAGATTTTGAATATGATCTTTGATGTGAGTCAGCATCATGCCTTTTGATTTTGAAACACAAGAAATAATAGTTTTCTTAAGGTCTTGAACATTTTCACAATATGAAGGGTTGGGTGGTGCCATTGGTGGGCTGCCCTCCCAGAGCTGAGCAAAATACTTCACATCCTTCTGTACATCAAATTGAATGACATCACTGAAACATTCTGCATTACAGACTTCATCTTCTGCAGCGAGTTTGGTCATCTTATCCAGTGTCTTCTGCAGATTTCTCCTTGCTTCCATGGTATTTTTTTCAGCTGTGACGTCTGAAACGTTCTGATGCACAAACACACAGCTGGGGCTTAATCTGACCTCCTTCATCCTCATGAAGGCCTGAACAACAATCTGAAGAATGTCCTGCATCTCTGTGGGGTTTTCTCCATAGATGTTGATCAATGTCAAATTTCCAAGGCCAATAACAAACGTGGCCAATTCATTGTCATGATGTCTTGTTGATGTTCCTGCCAGTTCTTGAGAACGAAGTCCCTCAGTATCAACAACCAGAATATAGTCAAAGTTCATCTGTTTCTTCATCTCGTCTGAAACTTTGACCAGCTGCATGAAAGCTCCTCTGGTGCACCGGCCAGAACTGACGGCAAACTGGAGCCCAAACATGGCATTCAGCATGGTGGATTTCCCAGAGCTCTGAATCCCTAAAATGGACAGAACAAAGACTCTCTGGTCTCCCAGTTTCCAGATGAGTTCTCCTAGAACAGCAGGGACCCAGTCCTGAGGAACATGACCAGCATCTCCATCCATCAGCTCCAGTGGAAATCCAGAGATCATCATCTCTGCTGCAAGACCCGGGAGAGAACGGTAGTCGATCTTCAGGTCTTTCTTGTTCTTCTTCATAGATGAACATGATTCATAAATCTGTCCAATTTCTCTGAGGATGTGCTCCAATCCAAAGGCTGCAGCTTGAAGTTTCTTAGATAGTTCCACAAGTTCAAGATTGAGTGTTTCAATTTTATCAAGATTGTCTTTCAGTTTTATGTTTGACCACTTTTCATCATACTCATGACGCAGACGAGAAAGGTCCACTGAGGTATATTCATCCAGGAGTATTCTGAGCCATTTAAGAAAAAACTTTGACTCATTTGCAGCACCTGAGTTCATTTGTTCCACGAATAAATGTATAAACTTACTTATGTCAGATTTATGCTGCAGTTCACGGACTTTCACCATCTCAGTTTTTTTTTTACTAATTTCCATTTCTGGGTCATCTCCTTGTGGTCGATGTAGTTCTTTATTCTTCTGACACCACTGATGCCACAGTTTGCCCTGACAGGGCAGAAATAATTCTTTAATTTTTGTCAGATCTTTTTTCTCCAGTAGTTTCACCATTTCTTGAGCTCTTTCTCTTCCTATTCTGCAGTCATCAACATATTCCTGATCTACTCTGATGTCTGTGTGTTTGGCCACATTTTCAAGTCTGAAAGTGGAGGGTGATTCTGAAGATGGGAATGAGAGGCTGTCTGTAATAGCTTCTCTGAGATCTTTAGATATATCTGCTTGACCTCTGCCTTTCAAACCAATTTTATATTTTCCAATCCCCACCTCGGTGTATGGTGAATCATCGTCAGGAAGAAGGCAGATCAGTGGCTTTCGGTCCTCGTACAGTTTTTGGATTTTCTCTGCACTTTTGTCATTTCTGTCTAGTTGTGGTAAAACAGCAACTTTGACTGAGGCCATTTTAGTCATTATGTGCATCTGTTCATCATGGTGTCCAGCATCACCGTGTAGATTACAGAATGCAACGCGTTCAGTGAATTTATCATCATATGTCCCAGAGGGGCAGAACCAGGCGATCTCCACCACTCCATCCATCAGGACTCTGGTTCTGCTGCTGCCTGGGCAGTTCCTGTGGAAGAATGTGTCATGTTTCTCATTGATCAGCTTGTTCATCAACTCAGACTTGGATGAGGACACTGAGCCAAACCTGAAGAAGAACACCATTGGAGTTTCTGCCTTGTAGATCAGCTGGATTTGACTGATGATGTCTTTGTTGTTTTTGTTTATTATTTTCCAGCTCTGGTTAATTTCTCTAAATGTCCAGAGCGGAAACTCAATCTGATCTCTGAATATATCAGGAACAAGCAGAGGCAGTGCGTACCGGCACTGGGACAGTTTAGTGACCATCATCTGCTTCAGGAAACCATCAGCACAATGAAACACGGCCATCTGAACGTCCATTGGGTGAATAGGATCTGTGTTGCTCTGTCTTGTATAAGACGTTGATGTTTTTCCAAAAAGTGCACTAAACGCATCAACATTGCTTGCAGATGGTTGTTGGGCTTTTTGTTGTTTTTGTTTGTGATGCTTTGTAACACTAATACTTCTAGCTTTGTAGTTCATCATCAGTAATTTTTGTAAAAACATATTGACCAGTTCCTCCTCAGTACAAGACCCATGGGACTGTAATGAATTTGCAGTTATCTGAAGAACATCTGAAGCTCTCAGTTTGTTTCTCTTGACTTCAAGATTAAGTCTTTGAAAAATTTTCTCCACTTCTTTTCCCACATCTTTTCCTTCTGTTCTAAGGTCTTTGGCTGTATCGGCCTGAAACATAAACATGCCAATTTTACTCTTATGTCTAATTTTTGTATAGATAAACCAGTACAAGAAGCTGCAAATTGAAAACAGCAGGTTTTCTAACATATTTTCTGTAAACTTGCAATAACTTAATAACTTGTATAAAACACCAGCCTCATGTGTGTATAAAAAACAACACTTACCCTATGTCTCTCTGTTTTGTCTTTTGTGGTTGTGTTGTTGTCCATCTTATCTTCTATAATTGTGGTTTGATCTTGTAAAAAAAAAAATGAAAGAGAATATTTATTCTACAATGAATAACACGGAATAATGTTGGCTAATATGTAACAAAATTTTAGCTGTCATTTCCATTTTTTTGTTTAAACTAAATACTGAACTGTTGCTCCTTTTATGGACCGAAATAATTTCATTATTATATAACAGTAAATAACATTCACCTAAACACCCGAGTACTGTACCCTCAGTTGATGTATGACAATTAAAGTGTTCATGTTTTAAAGAGTTTTAATTGTCTAATTCTTTCCCACATTGGTGTATGTTGTAATGTCAGAGTCAGATCATTTAATTGAAAAAAAGTATCCAAACTTAAGTATGAATGTGTAATTTTGAGTAGAAAATGTATTCCAAATGTCACAAAATGGCAAGTTATTAAACCTAACAACAAAAGCAATGATAAAATGGTGTAAATACTGGAAAACTGAAAAATCAATTAATATTATTCATTCATGCCCCTGTGCATGATAGAACACCAGTATCAGAAAAGTTGAGTAGGTTTTACTTAATTTTATAATGTTGATATGATATTTACCCTTTAATAACAAGTTTGAATTGAGTAATTATATAGAATTTAATCAGTTTTTTTTAATTATTGCCTGAACTGCCTTTTTCATGTACAAATTAGCCTACATTTGTTTTTCTGTATCATTTACTTCACCACAAAATAATTTTCATCGGTGCTTAACTTTACTCCATTCTTGGTGCAATGCAATTGTCAATGCGGCAGCCATCGGCATTGAACTGAGACAGAGGGGCAGAACGAAGCCCTGCACCTTTTAAAGGATGAAATCAATGAGAAAGTGTCCATTGTTTATGCTGACCGTACAGAGCTGGAGCAGGACGCCACCGGTGTGGAGGTCTTCACCAATGCCCTGGCCTGAGGTGGTGCAAAAACTACTGGAGAAGCAGCCGCACAACCAATCAAGAACATATGACATCGAGACACACAGCTACGAGACCCCCGAGAGGGCTGCCAGAACAGTCACGCAGTTCATGCAGCCTGGCCAGTGCGGTCTTTTAAATCAGAGAGCCTGGGCTGCCACAGTACATGAAAATAACAGGCCAGCTTGTGTCGAGCCAGTGGGGGTAGCTGTTTGCTCAATCGACTCGCCAGAGAGGGCTCCCAGATTTAATCAGCAGTGGCACCAGAAGAGAGACACAAATAAAAAATATGCCTATGGGGAATGTTCAGTGCCACAACTGCTCCGGTCTAGCGCATATCCAAAGAAACTGCCCTTCCGCCCGTCAACCCAGAAAGCAAGGCCGGACAGTCAATAAGATCACAGCACCTGACAGGTATAGTGGTCACCTGTACTACGAGTAAGGAAGATGACATGTGTTAAAATATGGACTGGAAATATATATGGACTGGAAATGTGTGCTCTGCTTGATTCTGATGAATGTGTTGCCCCTCCACCTCTTTAACTCCATTCCCGCAGAGTCCAGAACCCCAATAGAGGCATCTGTCGCACAGGTCCTGCAGGGCATTGGCCCCAGTAGTCTGGCAGTGCTGGGGGAAGTCAACCTTCCAGTAAAGCTTGGGAGCAGAGCTACCAATGTGAACTTTATTATGGCCAACACAGCATAGAACACAGAGGTTACCCTATCACTTCCTACATCAGACAAGTGCCCAGCTGGACTATGGTCACTGTTAGATAACCCTCTTTGGAGAAAAGGTACCTTGTTTTAACACAAGCCATCAGCCCCGGGTGCAAATGGTCAAAGTGGCCCACACAACAGTGTTGGAGTCAGGGTGTGAGTATGTAGTGCCTGGCACCGCCCACCTGCGCCATGCTACTGAGGAGGACCTGATGCTGAGCCCAACCAAGGGTTTCATAGAAAAGCACCACGTTCTTGTGGCTAACATCGTACAGTCGCAGTGCTCCACTAACATTCCTAGAAGAGTTTTCAATCCTG
The DNA here is from genome assembly GCF_016745375.1 of Pimephales promelas. Next base: position 635,970 of record NW_024121943.1, on the reverse strand, counting down.
GTTCTTTACCGGTCACTTTGAAGAGAGGTGATGTGGCAGGGATTCTACATCTAGCCACAGTGTTGGGGAAGGTGGAGCCCCAGCCACCCCTGGCCTCCCCGGCCCCTGAACCTATTTAGTCTGTCTGTGTTTCTTTACCCAGCCACCTGCAGGTCCTATATGATGAGAGCTGTGCTAGTCTGCCCAAGGGAGACCAGGCGAGTTTGGCCCGCCTCCTACGGTCTTACAGTGACGCCACGGGGCCCACTGACCTTGGCCGTACTGGCCTCATGCAGCATAATATCCTCACCACCCTTGGTCCGCCTGTGAAACAGCAACCGTGCAGGATGGCTAAATCAGCAGAGTGCAACAGAGCCTGGACACTGGTGTGGCCCAACCCAGCAACAGCAGCTGGGCTGCACCAATAATTATGGTGAGAAAGAAGTACCAAACGTTGCGGTTTTGTGTCGACTACTAGCCTGGCTAACGCCAGACCACGTATCATTGAGAATGAAACGTGGTCTGGAAACCACATGTTAAATTTATGGTATTTGAGGCGTGGTTTACGAATGCCCAGAGCCGTATTATTGGGTGCTACGAATGTCTATCAAATGCCCCTGTATGTCTATCAAATGCGCTTGTGCTCCCTCCCCGTTCTGTGATTGGTTCCCTATTTCGGCAAGGCAGAATGGGGAAACCCAGGCTAGTCGACTACAGGGTACTGGCAGGTAGAGATGATGCAGAGAGCCCTAAAAGCCTCTGCTTTCTGCACCTGTAAGTGCCTGTTCAAATGGAATGTGATGCCTTTCAGACTGTGCAATGCACCGGCCACATTCCAGAGGCTCATGGACAGTGTCCTGGTCGGGCTGCAGTGGGAGACCTGTTTGGTCTACCTCGATGACATCATTGTCCTGGGGCGGAACGGAACTGAAATGTTGGAGTGGCTCAGTCAAGTGTTTGGCAGACTACGTGCACCAACCTTAAACTTAAACCTTCAAAGTGTGTACTGTTCCGAGAACAAGTGGCTTACTTGGGGCACTTTGTCTCCACCAAAGGTGTTGCCACCAACCGGCTGGCCAGCACCCCAAAAATCTGAAGTGCTTCAGTTTGTCATCCTGGCTTTCTTATTACCAACGCTTTGTCAAAGATTTCGCCAAAAAGTATGCACGCTTTAACTGGACGAATGAATGCCAGGAGGCATTTGAACAGCTGAAAAGCCAGCTTACATCACCACCTGTGCTGGGCTATCCCCTCGACAGTGGCCAGTTGCTCCTCGACACGGACGCCAGTGACTAGGGAATTGGAGCAGTCCTCTACCAAGTGCAAGAAAGTGAGAAGATAGTCCTTGCCTATGGGAGCAGGAGATTGTCAGCCACTGAGCAAAACTACTGCACCACCAGATGAGAACTTCTGGCAGCTGTCGAGTTCACCTCTCATTTCCGGCAGTACCTGCTAGGGAGATCATTCATCAAACGGACTGACCACAGCAGTCTGCGCTTGTTGACTCGGTTGAGGGAGCCTGAGGGCCAGCTCGCTCGCTGGCAGAGTACGACTTCCAGGTGATCTATCATCCAGGGAGACACCACCAAAATGCAGACCCACTCTCCAGAAGACCGGGATGTCGTGCTCATGTGCAGTGCCAGAGCCTAGCCTCAGTAACCAGCTTCAGCACTTAGGGATTCAGTACAACATGGCTGAGAGTCCAGCTGCAGAGGATGCGGAGGAAACTCCTGCAGAGCAACCTCCAGTGGGGGTAGTGGTGCCCGAAGGTAGCTATGGAGGCAGCCCCGCAGTTGAGCATAAGTATCTTCCAGTGGGGGTAGTGGACACTTTCAGTGACAATCAAGCTGGCTCTTCATTTAGTCCAGGTGTCTACAGGGTGAGTGAGCCAGCCCAAGCCAACCTGTTCGGTGGTTGGACCCGAGAGCAGTGCCCAAGAAGCTGACCCAGTTATAGCACCAGTGAGGAAGTGGATCGATGGGAAGGGGCAGGCCACCCTATAGCCCTGCCATGAAAGCCTACTGGTCGCAGTGGAAAAGGCTCTCGCAGAAAGACAGAGTTTTGCGAAGGAAATTTACTGCTCGGATGGAAGAGTGTTCTATCCACAGATCCTGCTGCCTCAAGAGAACCGCACCTCAGTGACAGAAAAATTGAACTATGGCCCAGTCAGTGGCCATTTTGGAGGTGAAAGGACTCTTGCACGCCTCAAGGCCCGGTACTACTGGTACAATATGAGAGATGATGTCAGTGTGGCCACACTTGCACCAGCTATGCTGCGAAAGCCCGCCCCAAGAAAACACCTCAAGCCCCCATGCGGGCACAGTGTGAGTTGGTGCCCCCTTTTAACGGATCGCAGTTGATACAATGAGACCATTAAATGAAACCGAAAGGCACAACCGCTAAATAATAGTGGTTCTAGACTACTTCAGCAAATGGGTGGATGCCTCTCCTGTTCCCAACGAACAAGCAACGACAGTGGCTGAAAAGATTGTTTCCGAGTGGGTGTGTAGGTGCGGAGCTCCACAGTGCCCACACAGCGACTAAGGTACCAATTTCGAGTCAGCTATTTTCCAGGAAATGTGTGACCTGCTGGGAATCGACAAGACACGGACCACGTCGTTTCGCCCACGGTCAGACGGCCAAGTAGACAATGCCACCCTGCAGAAAATTATAGCCACTACTGCAGAACGATGTCATTGGGACTGGGACATTATACGCTGTCATGGCTTACCATGCAACCAAACACTGCTCCATGGGCCTGACAACTAATAGGATGCTGTTCAAACGGAATATTACAAATAATCTTGTTGCTGGGCTGCCACCTGACCCAGAGAACACCACAACCCCTCCATCCTATTTTGTACAGCTCAGGGAATGGCTCAAGCTATCTCACCAGTTGGCCAGGGAGGTTCTGGGAAAATCTGTCGAGCATGCCAAGCGACAGTATGACAAAAATGTTTGCAGAGTCCAACACAGATTCGGTGATGCAGTATGGTTCCTGGTCAAAGGCACAAAAGAGAGTAAAGAATAAAGTGTGGAAGTTCTTGCCTTCTTCGTGGGTATACTGGACTATTTGTTCTACCGGATTTAAAGGGGCCCGAGGATAACAATGAAAGTTCATCACAACAAACTCAAAGCTTACCATTCCAGGACAACACTAGACAACAACTGGGTCTTTCAAGAGGCTGAAACGTGAGCACCAGTGGAAGCACCACCCCCGTTGTCAGACCCCAGCTCTTCAGAAATTGATATCAACTCCCTTGACCTTTGGGGCACATCACCAGAGATAGGTCCAGGTCTTTTCTCTTTACCACCATCATGAGGCTGGGACCCAGCATGAGGCCAGGGGACAAGCTGGTCGCCCCTTTTTGAACTTCACCTCTCTGCATCGTCACCGGAGGGGCCGCAGAGCTCCTGACATGTTTGGTGATTGGATTGATCATTGAGCATATCTGCCTGAGTTTGGGTGTAGGCGGATCGCTGCCCTCCTCAGAGCGAAATAGTTTCTTTGTTGTCAAAAACAAAATAGTTCCTGTGTTGTCAAAAAAAAAAAAAGAGTTCCAGAATTGTATCATTACAAAATTAGCTTGACTATTTTGCGGTTAAAATGTAAAGTTGGTATGGGCATAATATAATTGTTTACTAGCAACAGTTATAGCATATTGGGTCTGTTTAATGCTAAGAACTTTGAGTATGGGTGTGAAAAACATGATGTGAAGGGGAAAATTTGTTTAACAGAATATTTTGCCCTTGTTTTGCCCTTAAAATCCTTCTCCCTGGAGTAACTTTACGCTAACGTTGGGTTGAGTGGTTAAAGTAATAGTCACATGTTTCTCATGGAATGTGTTAGTGTCATGTTTAGGACATTTGCTGACATGAACAAACTAAGAAGTATGCAATATGCTTTAATGGATATTTTATGGACAATGCCTCTTCACCTTAACTTTCTACTGGAGGAGGGCCCTTCAATCACTGTGGGAAACACGGGTTATGGATTGGGATGTTTGTATAATGACTGTCTAATTAATATTTTCCTGTGTACAGTGTAATGATGCTGGAGAAATGTTAAAGGTTAAATCATTCTCCGGAGTGGGATTAATGTTGCAATCTCTCCCCCTGTCGGCTTGTTGGGAAAAATGCACGTGTGACGTAGAAAACAAACAACGCTTTATCAATAATACACTTCAACAGTCGAAGCCTGTTTACTAACTTTGAAGAAATTAAGGACTACTTAAAGGGTTAGTTCACCCAAAAATGAAAATTAAGTCATTAATTACTCACCCCCATGCTGTTCCAACCCCGTAAGACCTTCGTTCATCTTCGGAACACAAATGAAGATATTTTTGATTAAATTTGAGAGCTGGATCACTCCTCCATAGACTGCCTAAGGGACTGGCTCTTGACGGCCCATAAAGTCATTAAAGAAAATGTTAAAATATTCCATGTGCCTACAGTGGCTCAATTATAAGTTTATCAAGCGACGAGAATAATTTTGTGCGAAAAAAAATAAATAACGACTTTATTCGACTATTCCAATACTTCCTTATGGGCGCATGCGCGAGAACTGAGACGAGGACGTTCTCCTTCTACTACTTCTTGTTACCGGCTGCTCCGCTTAGGAGTTTTACCGCCACCTACCATATAAGATGATGTGCTAATATAGCTGGAAGCGCAAAACTTTCTGTTTGCAAGCAGAGGAAGATCTGCCCTGTACATACGCTTTTCAATTACCGTATTTTCCGCACTATAAGGTGCACTTAAAAGCCTTTAATCTTCTCAAAAAAACAACAGTGTGCCTTATAATCCGGAGCGCCTTATATATGGATCATCATTTTATACGGTAGGTGGGTAAAGTCGTTATTTATGTTTTTTTCGCACAAATTATTCTCGTCGCTTGATAAACTTATAATTGAGCCACTGTAGGCACATGGAATATTTTAACATTTTCTTTAATGACTTTATGGGCCGTCAAGAGCCAGTCCCTTAGGCAGTCTATGGAGGAGTGATCCAGCTCTCAAATTTAATCAAAAATATCTTCATTTGTGTTCCGAAGATGAACGAAGGTCTTACGGGGTTGGTACAGCATGGGGGTGAGTAATTAATGACTTAATTTTCATTTTTGGGTGAACTAACCCTTTAAACAATTCCTAACTTTCATATTATTGCCATATCATAGACTTGGCTAAATGTGAACAGATAATGTGACACCAAATTCAATGGGTATGACTTATTTGATGTCAACAGAACTAACAAAAGACGAGGTGGTATAGCTTTATATGTGTGTAGTGGGTTTAAATGAGTAAATAATATAACTACTAAAATAGATAATATTATGGAATGTGTTACAGTGGAAATAATTGTTAAAAAAAATCACAAAAGATTGTGGTAAGCTGTATATAAAGGACACCAGGATAATGTATTGACACATTTAACAGCTGAATTGTGGAAATGTTTGACATGTCAAAGGTAACCTTTGTTTTTGGAGACTTTAATATTGACCTATTGAATGTGCACAAATTACAATAGCACAGAGACTTTATTGACACTATGTTTAGTTTAGGTCTTTTCCCCACTATCATCAAACCATCAAGAGTCACAGCCAGATGGCGTCCTTATAAATGATATAAGTGATCATCTCCCTGTTTTTACTACATTGCCATACTTCTTTTAGAATAAAAATACAAAGAAACAAGAAATATAGAGTCTAAAACGACTCAAAACAGCAACATCCATAAAAGCCTTTAACATTTACATGACGCTTTTATCCAAAGCAACTTATAATTGCTATATATGTAAGTGGTCGCACGCCTCTGGAGCAACTAGGGGTTAAGTGTCTTGCTCAGGGACACATTGGTGTCTCACAGTGGATTCAAACCCGGGTCTCTCACACCAGAGGCATGGGTCTTATCCACTGCGCCATCACCACCCCATCAAGATTTAGACATAGCCTACACACTTGAAATGTCTCCACTTTATTCCTATGGGCGACGTCACGCGACTTTAACGCGCCCGCAAAGCATCCCGGGAAGGCGGCGCTTCATATGGAAAAATGCTGCGCGTCATAAAGCTGGCCGATGCCCATCTTTATGCAAATGAATTCCGTTGAACGCGCCGCGACTATCCAATAGAAGTAGAGCAAATGGAGAAGGAGTGAAGTCTCTCGGAGGTCCTCTGTTCTAGACTGGCCGCTGGCTCTCGTCTATGCTCTAAACCACGCTCATAGCGGTAAACTTGAGGAACGCCCATCAAAGTGCAAATGTGGGGAGGCGTCGCGATGGACAAGTGGATCTCTACCGTAAGTTTGATATCAGCAAAGTTTGATGGTTTTCGGTCTTGCTAACTAACCTAGCAGGCAGTGCATCTCTTGCATCACTTTGTGCCTGACAAGTGAGAGTAAAATACACATTTATTACATTTGTTTTTGATAAACGACAACGGTGTTTGTTTACTGCAGCTCGGAAAACATAACCACGTCGTGCGTGTGTTATCTTGCGTTCATATGCGCGTGCACGAAATGAAACTCGCATTTTTCAATCAAAAATATTGTGGATACCACCAGACATACTGTACAACACATGCACGTGAATGATGCCACTCCCAATCAAAGTGCACATTATAAAGACACTGATTATCTAGTCTCAGTGTAGCTAGAAACTCTAAACAACTGCACTAATTATGCAAGATAGAATGCAATGTATTGAAAATTAGACATTGATTGACTATTGATTTATAGGCTATATTGAATTAAAAATGTTGATTAGCTGGACATACTGGTCAATATGGATGCACATACCTCAGTAAATAATAGCCATAAATCAAGAATTGCTTCAACATGCATAAAAAATAAAAGTCATACTGATGCTGAAAATACCCAGGCTGTAGAGAGAAGTTAATCCCAAAAGCCAAAGCTCAGGGTTATACTTTATTTTTTTGTTCTTATTTATGTTTACGTTAATATTCACTTGTTATCTTAACATTCTATAAAAAAATACTATATTCAATAAATATCATTTGTTTGAACCTCATTCTGTTCTATATTGTTGTACTTATTCTTTGACTGTTTTGTTTAGAGGAGGGAGGATTATTGGGAGCACTGAAGTGTCAGGTGTGACTGTGTGGCAATGGTTTACATAGCTCACGAGTCACAGATCAGGTAGAGGGCCCCTTAGCAAAATTTTGCTAAGGGCCCCAGGGGGAGGTCAGGATCGGCACTGGCTTTAGCAGTCGATTCTGTTCCCTACTGGAATTCCTGTGACAGCTAATTTTTAGCCTTGTAAGAAGAGTGAATTCTCTGTTTGCGCTGTTCCGGATTAGTGGGTGTGGCTTGCGGAGCTGTGCAATGTGGGGCATTGTGGGACCTGTAGTCTATCATACAAATGCGCCCCTTGGTTATTTTCTGTCTTTTCTCGGTCAAGAAGGCACCAAATTAAAAAAATATTTTACATTTCGACTTCATGATCCACTTTCAATAAAATTCATGTTGCAATGGGTGAAGTGTTCCTTTAATGTTAACATTGGGGTTTACAGTGAAGTTGTTGTTTTTTTCAGTGCAGCCTATATTACACAATATTGTGGTAGGCTATAATTCCGCTTCACGTCTGACTTAAGCTAAGTCTTCCCTTTTTCTACACCTACATATGTATACCTTATTAGCCGTCTCCACTTCAACACTTGCTTATGAAAGTATATAATTTGGAAATAAGATTTGTTCCACTAACCTGCTGCGCTGCGGTAGACCGGCAGACTCCAGACAACGCCTTTGCGTATAGGCTACACTCTCAGAAAAAAAGGTACAAAAGCTGTCACTGGGGCTGTACCTTTTCAAAAGGTACACTTTTGTCCATTTTAGGTGCTAATATGTACATTTTAGGTGCTAATATGTTCATTTCATGAGCTAATATGTCCATTTTAGGTGATAATATGAAGAGTTCAGATGCAAAAGCCTCTAAATGCCATTTGAAATTTTCTTCTAAAATGACCATTTTTATCAAGCTTGTATATTTAAGTTCAGTAATTTCACTTAAATGACAATTAATAGGTAAACTTCATTGCCATTTAAGTGAAATTACTGAACTTAAATATACAAGCTTGATAAAAATGATCATTTTAGAAGAAAATTTCAAATGGCACTTAGAGGCTTTTGAACTCTTCATATGTACATTTTAGGTGTTAATATGCACATTTTAGGTACTAATATGTACATTTTAGGTGCTAATATGCTCATTTTAGGTGCTAATCTGTCCATTTCATGAGCTAAACTGTACATTTCAGGTGCTAATATGTACATCTTAGGTGCTAATATGCACCACTAAGGTACCAATATGCAGCCTTTGGATACAAAAGTGTACCTTTTGAAAAGGTACTGCCCCAGTGACAGCTTTTGTACCTTTTTTTTCTGAGAGTGTACTTAACGGCCGGGAGGACCTGGGACCAATTTCAGAGAATTCCTCTCGAGATAAAAAGTACTCCAGTTTTTATAGGAGCGTGGCAAAAGTGACGTTGTTCATTTCATAATTTTTCTCCAATAGGATTGGTTCTTCACATGTATAATTCTCTGTTACTAGCTGGAAGCAAATTTGGATTCCTTGACACTTAGGTCATATATTTAGACAGACTTTTTGTTACCTATTTTAATTCTTAGACGCACTAACATTGGGGACATTTAGTTTTCAAAGCATATAAATGTTAATCCTGCAAGGAAAATAAATGTTATTAGGATTAATTAAAAAATTCTGTAACAATTTGATTTTTTGTAGTGTACATTTGTAGTGACAAATAATTTTACTTCATGTAATGCATGTTCTTGCTAGAATAAATTACTTGTAAAGCACAAGTGTGCATGGTTTCCAGAGCAGTCTCACCAATAACTAAAGAATTCATTTCCATATGGGATTAATTATTTAGTTATTGGTGAGACTGCAATGAAAACTAATTTATTCTAGCAAGAACATACAACATTACATGAAGTAAAATTATTTGAAACTCGAAAAATCGAAAATATTATATAGACTCATTACATACAAAGTGAGATATTTCAAGCCTCTTTATTTGTTATAATTCTGATGATTTTTTGGCTTACAGTTTATGAAAACCCCAAATTCAAAATTAGAATATTGTGAAAAGGTTTATCTGTAATCCATAATCATCAAAATTATACCAAAATAAAGGCTTTGCAATATCTCACTTTGCATGTAATGAGTCTATATAATATATTGGTTTCACTTTTTAAGTTGAATTACTGAAATAAATGAACTTTTGCACCATATTCAAATTTTCAAAGTTTCACCTGTGTATAGACCATTTCACAAGATGTAAACAACACTGGTCCAGAAGCACTTCCTGATTCAGTTTTTTAACACTACATAAAAGCTGGGATAAAATACAACCAACAGAACATTTAAAACTGAATAAAAAAGTTAAACAAACATCTTTAAGATTTTTCCTTTACATGTGAAATAAAGAAAACAGTTACAAACTGTAACAGGAAGTGCTTCTGGACCAGTGTTGTTTACATCTTGTGAAATGAGAGACGCTTATCTCACGAGATTGGGTTTACCAAAACGAGACAAGACCGGGATTTTTGCATGATAATTTAATAGAAATCCTCATTGACATAATTTGTAACTGAAAGGAAAAAAAATAGTCTGCAGGTGCATTTTGAAATGTTTTAACAAACAATCTTCTAATTCATGTCATTTCAGTTCTACTTTATGAGTGTTAATTATCAAATGCATGAGGCTGTGTGTGACCTTCTAATTCAACTCCTTAATCTCCACATAATCAACATAGAAATACATTTTTTTCTTTGTCTTATTAAGTGCAAACGATAAGTGCAAGTGCAACCATAACCAAAGTACTCTCTCAGTATTCAAAGTGAAAAAAGAGACCAGAGCCACAACTACATATTCCAGAAATAGGTTTGCTATTGAGAGACAGGCTACTGAATGCAGCCTTACTTGTGCACATCACAGAGCTTGTGTTTTAATTTCACTTTTGGATTCACGATCACACTTTGGCTACTTTGTGTATAGAGGGAGCGGCGGTGCTCAGTTTGCGATCTTCTACAAGATAAGACATTTATCAGATGTTTATACAAATCCTGCGCCATTGTCACGCCATCAGTGAACTTTGACTCCTGCTGCACTGTGTCACCAACTTGTGCTGGAGGAGCAGAGCAGTCGTTTAAAATGTTTTTTATTTTTATAAAAACAGTAAAACGACAATGGAGGCGGGTATAGTCTAGTTTTTTGTAATGTGTATACTGTGATTTTTCCCTCCCAGCCTCATACTTATCCATCCCAAAACGACACCCCATAAGCACCACCACGTTCACTAATGCATACAGTGCATCTACATGTAATTTAGAGACTTATAAAAGACTGCCTATTTGTTAAAACATGCCAATTTATTATAAGCAACACAAGACTTTAACAGCCAATGACGTTTACTGCTGGGGAAACTGGACTTATTTTCTATCGTTTAGTGTTAATTGCCCCTGGTAGTTTACAAAGCTTTCCAAATATGTTTGTATTCTGGCATCTGAGGTGTGCATTGTCTCCCTGCTTGTTTGGCAGTGCAATGGCTTCTCTCAACCATGTTGTAAAGTACCTCCTTTGCTCAAAAAGTTTTAAAGGGGCCTCATTGATGCCGATCATCATCAAGTTACTTGCTTTGAACAACAACAGTGAGTGTAGATCTTTTGTCCATTCTGGTGATGGGCGTTATGACACAAAATCTGTATTGTGGTGAGATCTGGTATTACCTCAGGTCCTGAAGAGCCCCTGGTATCGAAGTGGCCATGTGGCCTTTTACTGTCAGGTCAGAATATCTGGATAACTATCCTCCATAGCTCATTTAACCTATAACAGTAAATCTAGCTGCATCCCTACACTCATGTGAAACAATAACTTATTCTTTACAACCATTAATTCAATTCATACTCACCCTCCTAGGAGAAGATCCTGTGGAGTCCTGGTGACTTCTTGATCTTGCAAGAATTGTTCTAATGCTCTGACTATTGCTTATAGAACTGTTTCATGTACACTGAAGTAAAAACTATAACACCTTCGTCTTAATAAAATAAAAGTTTATTTATACAAACGATCAAAGTACTGGTTACACAATGATTTATATTTGTAGCAAAATAATAAAAGGTTACAGATTATAATACTTCAGTATATCCAACTTAACAGGGCAGTCTTGTATAAGTGGAACAATTACAAAGGCTATATACCTTGTACACAGTTCAAGCAACAGATGAGAAAATTAACTTGGTCTTGTTCAGAGCATATCAAGTTAAAATCTTACAACAGAGCAATTAGATCAAAAACTTTTCCAGTAAACTGGACTGAAGAGTAATTACCTTCAGGGATGTACGCAAAAATCTCAATCAAGAATGTAACAACTAGCAGCGAAAGAGCAGTCATATTTAAACTGAACTGGGTTACATTGTTCCTTCTACAATCTGGGTTTTTTCCATCCTTGAGCAATCTGGGTTCTTTCCAACAAACTAAAGTTGTGATATAACTTTGCGACACATTAGTCGTGCAACTTCAGGTTCCGCTGGGTAGGCTTCCGGCGTGGGCACAATTCTCCTTGCGTTTTGTGTTCCTTTTTGAGTGTGTGCATGGGTATAGATCTGTACATGTTTTTGTAAATTCATTAAAATCTATACCATTCATTACAGTATCAATGTATTTTTTCTACGATTCTGTTGGCCTTGTGGTATATCAGAGTTGTCCACAGTGAACCTTTATTATTTTAATGTCAGGAGTACAGAGAATATAAAAACATTGCAAGGACAAAAAGAAAATTAAATAAAAAAAGCGAAATAATAAATTGTGGTAATCAAATCAATTTATAATACTAATTTTGTTCATCTTAAAATGTAATCAAATTAAAATTCTACATTCCTTTAAATAAATGTTTTAATAAATTGTATTATTGTTATTACTTTAAGAAGTACATTTTACTGTGCAGTTCCAATAGTTAGATCAAAATATTTTTGCGGGTTGTTGAAGGGTGTTGATTGGAATGCACTGCTGCTTCAAAGTATAAGTAATGAGTGAGTGATTATAATCAAGGTGTTAATCAATATATTTCCTTCTAAAAATCAAATGAGTTGAATGACTTCTCTGGAGATTATAGAAGCTACCAGTGTGATTACTGAAATGTTCTTTTCATGTATTCTTAGTCTGTATTTGATATCTGAATGCAGTAACAGGGCTTGCTCATTTAGCCTGGCTTCCAGAAATAAAATAAGGACTTGTTTTGTGATTGAGAAAGGTCTTCAACGTGTTAAAACATATAGGGGTCATTGAAGCCAATGAACTTGATTGATCCGCAATGGGAGGTAACGCACAGTGTTGGGTAAGTTACTCTAAAAAAGTAATTAATTACTAGTTACTAATTACCTCTTCAACAGTGTAATTAGATTACTGTACTAATTACTCTCTCTAAAAAGTATTTAATTACTTTTAATTACTAATTACTTTCAAAATCCCAGCTGAATAATACAAGGATAGACATGAATCTGTTTTAATTCTTTCAAGTAAATACTATAAATTGCATGAATTATCCTTAAACTGACCAAGGTGGAGAAGGTTACATTATAAAAACATACTTTTTAGCATCAGACGATACATTTTGATGTTAAACCCACTATTGTTTTATGTCTGATCTCATGACATTTCACACTTTTTTCATTCATATTTTACAATAATTCATACGAATTTGTACGAGTGCGGTCGTAATATTTAGACGCCTCATAAAATCATACGAATCGCTGTGAGATCAGATTGATCTATACACAGTATTTACCTCAATTACAACTAATTAAATTACAGATAAATGAAGAGTAATCCCTTACTTTACATTTTCAAGGGAAAAGTAATTAAATTACAGTAACTAATTACTTAGTAATTAATTACACCCAACACTGGTAACGCACTACTCGAGTTGGCAACAACTCAGTCACCCAACGCTTCTATCTTGTCTACAAACCATGTTGTGTCACGAAAAATCACGCAATAAAATGAACCAGAAATGACGTGAAACAGCATGCCCCCCAATACCCAGTGAAAAATACTGACCTCAACCCATGCCTTGCTCTGATTGGCTGTAGCCCATGGTTGAGTTGTGCGACAGCTCGCTGGATATCTAGCATGCTAGATATTTTTCTGGGCTCGGCGACGCGTCTGCGAAGGTCTTTGATGCGTTGTTGGCTCTTTCATACTAACAGATTGGCAAGTGTTCATCACCCACTAATCCCCCACGATTTGCATGCGATAACACCCTGACCTGTCAGCGAGCTCAACGATTTGCAAACCGGGCTTAAAATCATGTAGTGTGAACTCGGCTTAACGTAATCAAGACATTTGAGTCTCTGTCTGTTTTAATTAACCTTATTATTACATGAAGTATACTCTACTGTCCAATGGTAATATATTTCTGTATAAAGCAGAACGTCACGGAATGTGGCCATTTTTAAATTAATAAATCATAAGTAGGTTTTGTACAATTAATCAAATCTCGATATGGACTAGTGTATGTGAATATTAAAGCTCAAAAATACTGCTATAGACATCTGAAATCTGCATGTTCTTCGCGTCTCTTTAAATGAGCGCCGCAGTTTCTTCTCCACAAACTGAAGCATGTGTGACACTTGTGTTTTCAGCGTTTGCAGTCTCACTGTTTGAGGACATGAACACTTGAACTTCATCACAGAGCTACTCTGGGAGTCATTTTTTGTGACACTTCAATCTGAGGTTATTGTAATTATAGTGCTTCTATACTCATTGATCTAGCTGTGGATCTACGTCATGATTGTGAGGAGAAAGTGAAGGTGAGAGAGCGAGAAACTTGCGTGTGTGCCTCATGAAAACTACACCCCCGTCACCAATCCGTTCATCATGGACTCAAGATGATGGGATCCTGGGTTATGTGTGGCCAGCTAGTCGTCGCAGGAGATGGATTCCACCTCAGAGCGAGGTCATTGTGTGGGGCCGTGTTCGAATGGGCCGACAGACCAGCAATTACTGTGGATTGGTGGAAGCCCTGCTAGAGCCGAACGTGTTGGCCTGCACTGCCCAGACTGTAGTTATCGTTAAGGATGGTAGGATCCCTGTCAGATTATGTAATTTGCTGCCTTATAAAGTGTCTGTAGGCCGGAACCAGAGGCTTGGTCGGCTGTATGAAACATCTAGCGTGGATATCTATGGCCAAAGAGACCTTGTTTCTGAGCACAGATGGGGTCGTTGATATTCGTGTGGTGGAAGCTGGTAGCCCTGAAGAGGAGCTAACTGCTAATGGAGTGAGTCCATTGAGTCTTGGATCTGATGTAACTGACCAACAACGTCACGTTTTTGATGCACTTATGAGAAAAAGGAGTGGAGTATTTTCTAAGAATGAGGATGATTTGGTGTTCAATGAGACTGTTTAGTTCAGTTTCAGTTTATTGTCCCCACGAACAATCAAACTGCTAAGGCAACAGTCAGGGCTTTGTGGGAACAGGTTGTCCAGACGTTTGGTTGTCCTGTGAGATTCCACTCTGATATGGGCCCAAATTTTGAATCCGCATTGGTGAAAGAGTTTTGCCACTTGTACGGAACAGCTAAGAGCCAATCCACCCCTTACCACCCAGCTGGGAATGGTAAAGTAGAGAGGGTGAAGACATTATTGGGAATGCTGCGTACTTTACAGAGAGATAAGCAGGATAGGTGGCCAGAATTTCGAGTTGATGCAGGCATATAATAATACCATACATGGGGCTACGGGGTTTACACCTTTGTAAGAAATTACAGTCTGCTCCGATCAAACTTCCACTCCAATATAGATTATATTGAAATGTTCCTTCACTTGAAAGAGCTTATTTATCATAGAATCAATTCCTTACAATCTTAAACATATCACAGAGTCACGTTTATCACCTATAGTGTGGGAGCGACGGCGGATATTCAAGAACCATCTTGATTAGGGAGTTTCTGAGAGATATTATCACCTTTAAACATTTGACCGTATCACTCTAACACTTGTATCGTTCTCTTCGATTTACATTTAAAGACAGAGTTTGGAATAACAAAGACATAGACACGGAGACACCACTTGTCTCGTTCTCTTCAATTTACATTTAAAGACAGAGTTTCAGCTCCACGCTGATAGAGAAAACGAATCTGTTTGTCTTGATTTACATTTAAGAGAAAGCTTCATTTACATGCTGAGGGGGAAAACGGATGTAATACTGTATAAAATGTTTGCGCTGGGATGAGCTCGGGGTTCATTCTGACGCCGGTGAACCCAAGGTGCTTCGTGTGCCTGGCCACTGCTATGCTGTAAATAAACTTCATTTTTGAGATCTTCGACGTCCAATTCATTTTTTCTTACACCTTCGTATTTAATGGTTGGCAGTTCCTTGCAGACACCTGTAGATATAATCCTTGGAGTAGGAGACCTGCGATGTGCACTGTTGAACACACGCTATCTAACTGATAAAGCATCAGTGTTGAATGATATGATCACTGACACATGCTACTGTTGACCAAAACCTGGCAGGTTCCTAATGCCTGAACCTCCTAACTCCACCTGGGTACATCTACTTCTCTCAACCGCATCTTCATCATAGAGGTGGAGGGCTAGCTGTAGTTTGCCGTGAGACTATTAAAACTTCCAGGATCGAGTTTCACGATGTTTCAGCATTTGAATACCTAGCGTTAAAAATGACTGGCCAAACACCATTGGCTGTTATCTTAATTTACCGACCTAAATGCCACTCTGACTTTTTCTCTGCGATTAGTGCATTACTTACAGTACTCTTGTTTGTTATTCATCTGTTATTCTGCTTGGTGACTTTAATATACATGAAAACACTGCACAATGCAATGAATTGATGTCTGTACAGGACTAACTTTAACATGTAACTTTTGCTTCCCACTCCAGGGGTCATATACTGGATCTCATATGTATATCTGGCTTAAATATTATCTCTGTTAATGGTTCGGACTTTGCTTTCTCTGATGATCATAAACTCATAAGCTTCAGTTGCAGTTTCCAATAGCTATATCACCACTGAAGAAAACCCTGACTTACCGTAAAATCAATTCTGTGAATCCATCTTCTTTCCCTGCTTCAATAAGGGATTCTACCTTGTCTGAATGTCAGAGATCTGATACAACAATGCTTTGTATCAAATACTTGAATGGCATGCTCCTAGACTGGTTCCATCTACTCGTGCTTCACCCTGGTTCACTCCTCACTACAAATTATAAAAACTGAGGGTCGCCTGGAAAGACTATACAGGAGAACTGGACTTATTGTGCACTCTTTGGCTTTCAAAGAACACTTGCTCAAGTATCATACAGCCCTTAATGATGCAAGATCCTCTTATTTCACCTTTTTACCATTAGAAATTCCAAATGCAGGCCCAGATCACTATTTGCAATGATTAACAAACTCCCAGATCCACCACAACATGTTATTTCTGGCTCTGTGGGGCTTGTAAATGGCTTTTCTCAATTCTTCTCTGAAAAATTGAAGTCAATCACTACATCCATTACCAAAAACACTCCTCATACAAGTGACCCAAATGTTCATTTATGGTTAGCCGGTTCACTTAACAAACTCTCTTTCTGCTTTCACTCTAACTACTGCTGCCATAAGTGATTTAATTGTGAAGTTAAATTCCACATCCATATTTAGATATATCGAAATCGTCTTCCATTGCGATTTCCTGTATATCTAAATATCTTTAGATCTTCACAGTGAAGGGTAACACTTCCAAAATCCCTGGACGTGGCTGTGATTACAAGAGGTAAAGCTATATAAATACTGTTGGTTTTCTCACACAAACCGCTCGTTTCGTGTCTTAGGCCATCAATGTGTACTTACATTTACGAGTCATTAAATCATGTTTAATTTGGACTTCTCTGTGCTGCTCTTTGGTGGACCCCATTAGCCTCCAGTGTATGACTGATAGATAACATCGGTTTGACTGAAAAATGTCAAAATTTAAAATACTGTGGAAACAAAGACACCTACATCTTGGATGCCCTTGAGGTAAGATAAAACACATCAAAAATTAATTTAAAGTGAACTATCCCTTTAAATATACATTGGAGGATTATATTAATAATATATTGTTGAGAAGGTCGATGAAAAGCAGGCAGAGATGTACAGGTCACAGTGTAACCGTGATAAACCGCATGTCGTTGCCATCAGCGTTTGGTGCTACAGTATTTACATGAATCATTCAGCACAACATTGTTATCTCGGTTATTTACAGATACATTAATGAAGCTAAGTGACATGATGTACAACGCAGCTAGAAGCTAACGTTAACGTTTTCTAATGTTTGGCTAACGTTACGTTAGAGATTTTAAAGATAACGTTCAAATACATTGTTGACTTAACTTAGAACAGATGTAGACCTAGACATCCTTGTGTAATTTATCCACGTTTAGTTGGTGTTGTGGTCTACCGCATAACTTAATCCAGAGCAGACACGTATCTCGGTTGAGATGTGGCTTGAGAAAGGGTAAAGAAACACACACCGTCGCCCAGCCTCTCAGGAACCTAGTGTCGAGTGTCATGTACCCCATGCACACCACTTGACCATTTTAAACTGAAAATGACAAAGAAAAAAATGAATTAAAACAGACTAACTGCAATGCATTTCACTGGACGTGGAAGCAGAGAATGTCCGAGTGTATTGGGTTAGCTGCGCACTGTGATTGGCTCATCGCGTTTGAGGGCAGGGCTTAGCCATAGGTCAATTCTTAAAAAAACAGGCCTTGACCACCTAAATATGGACAACTACAGACCAATCTTTGAGCAAAGTCCTTGAAAGGGTTGTTGCTTCACATTTACGAACACACTTGTATACTAATGGTCTTTTTGAACCTTTTTAATCTGGATTTTCGCCCATCACATAGCTCTGAAACTGCCCTTCTTTGGGTGGTCAGCGACATTCTTTTGTCCATGGATTCAGGGCTGATAAACATTCTGATGCTCCTTGATTTAAGCGCTGCGTTTGAGACAGTTTGCCATGAAATATTGATCTCTAGGCTTTCTGATATTGGCATCACTGGCTCTGCTCTTTCCTGACTCATTTCATACATCAGTGAGAGAAAGTATTATATCACTATACAAGGGTTTAGATCATCTGCCACTTCCTCACTTACACAGTGTTGTGTGAAACATGCATTTTGTTCAGTTATTCTCAGTGTAAACTGTTTACAAGTCTTCATAAATAGTCTTTTATAGGAAATACAGTTTTTATATGTAAACTGTTTATACGACTTTATAAATAGCCTTTTATTACAACTCTTTTATGTAAGTTGTTTATAAGACTTTAAAGATAGTCTTTCATTTACAAGCATGAAATTACAAGAGTGATAATGAAATTGTTCATACAATTAAACCCAGATGAACTACACAAAGACATGATTTGATAAAAATGTTTATTTGCTTTATAAAAGAATACACAGAGACATGATTTGATAAAAATGTTTATTTGCTTTATAAAAGAATACACAGAGACATGATTTGATAAAAATGTTTTATTTTTGTATATAAAAGAAAACACAGGGAGCCATATTTGGAAGGATTATTTTATTGAGGAAATTAACAAATAAATGAAATGCAATCAGTATTAAGAAACGAATATTAAGCATGCATATAGTAAGGAAAAAGCAAGTATTACCTGAGTGCTTTGTTCCCGAGCAAAAGGAGGAGAATGCTGAGAGGCCGAGCTCGAAGGAGAAGAATGAAAGTGCAGAACTTTTTATAAGAGAATTGTGAAAGGACTGAAAGAGTTAAACATGGTTCAAGATCTGGGATTGGACAAGTTGTGCATATGAGATTGAATATGTAATAAGGAGGTGTGACATGTATGTACATATAAAAAGTATGTGTAAGGTAGAGGCTGGAAGATGAGCCAGCCCCTCCATTGTTTGATGTTCCAAACCTGACACCTGCTGGTGGAACTTGTCAACTTGTACTTTGATTGAACTATAACTTGTTAACTTGTTTGGAAACTTTAAAGGAACACTTCACCCATTTCAATGTAGTCGAAATGTAAACGTTTTTTTGAATTTGGTGCCCTCTTGACCGAGAAAAGACAGAAAATAACCGAGTGGCGCATTTGTATGTAAGACAACAACTCCCACAATGCACCACATTGCACAGCTCCGCAAGCCACACCCACTAATCCAGAACAGCGCAAACTTTCCATCTACAAGGCTACCGTTAGTTGTCACCAGAGTTTGAAATTCATTTCACACAAAATGTCTAGTTAGTTGGTTGTGTCGAGCAGGACGATCGAGGGACGTAAGAGGACGGCTTGTCGCGCGAGGCCGTTGGCGTGAGTGATAATGAAAGAACACCAGTGAGGCACACGCTGGTCTTGTCTCTCATGGAGGAGCGAAAGCATAATGTGGAGTGACAACAGCAGATCGAGAAAGAAACAGGCATGATTTTATGTTGTGTTTTGTTTTTGTTGTGTGTGGACAACAGTCGTCAATTAGGGGCTGATTTTGTATCTCGGATACAGTATCCGTTTTGTATTTGTTCGTTTTACTATTAAAATGTTTAAATGTTCGCTGGTTCCCGCCTCCTTCTTCCCACAACAACAAACCCTGTTAACGTTACATTGACAAACTCATCAGTGAATTACTGCTCGTTTGTATTTCTTTCTATATTGTGAATTACTGCATGATACCTGGATGTTCAATCAGGCGAAACTAGGATGGTTCACATCACAACACAAACGTCCGTGTGCTCGTCTGTTTCTGCTCGAGCCAATCCGGGCTCTACTTTTAGATATTAACCATATGTATCTGATTAGGATCCTCAATGAAATATCTGCTGTATATTCTCTATTGATCATCATACAGGTGAAAAACAGTGATCATTTGGTAAAGACAGAGTATGATTGAAAAGTGCACATACCCTACATTTTAGTTCAGAGCAATAAGCTATTTTAAGAAAATTATATATTAAGATATAATTGAGATCATTAGATCATCTCATTTAATAAGAAACAACTCACACCAGAATCTACATTCAAGTCTTATGGGAAAAGTTTTTAATGTGGGTTTTGTCATGTATGACGTTGGAAATAATCAAGAG
Source organism: Pimephales promelas (assembly GCF_016745375.1). The sequence continues at coordinate 615,870 of NW_024121943.1, read as the reverse complement.
TTTAGATAGAGATTAACATACATATATGCATATTATAAATGTGTGTTCACAGCATAGAATGTAACAAATAAATAAAAAAAATTCACATTATTCCAATATCTACTGCAATGTTGTCCCAGAAACCACGTGGAGTATGTTTTAATGCAAGGAGAGATCAGGGTCTTACAGAGGAGGCCATCTCACAGGCAACAAAATAGAGTAAAAAAATGAATTTTAAAGTGAGCACAGAAGACATGGGACAGCTAAACCCATACGCATTAGCTAAATTTGAGCCAGACAAACATAAACCTGACCGTCAAGAACCTTTTGTTCTCGAAATAAATTATAGACCAATTTATTTATATATAGAAATAAATTGATATCTACCTACCCTAGCTTTATCAAGCTAATCGTTTATAAAATAATAAACGTTGCTGCGTCATTGCTAAACAATAATTTAGCAGATTATTTAACATATCTCAGTCTCCCCCTACTGGAAGCATCTGGAACAACAGGGGGCGCATATCCACTGAAGAGCCAGTTCGTTCTCAGATATCAAGTCATCTTGTTTTTCAATTAAACAGAAACGTGTGATTACATTTTAAAGCAGACCAAAGTGTTTACCTTATAATAAATGTAATTATCCGTACGTTTTAATTACACGCATTGTAAATAATCTACAAGCATGCCACGCGTCACGTGACTCAGACTTGATTGAAGAAGTGTCAACAGTTGACTTTGTCCACTTCACGGTAAACATTTTCCTTTTTAATTTCTGCCTGAATATGTCCACGGATGTTTTGGAAGCTACAGTAAGTCGATTCCTTTGACTTTTTTTTTTCGTATGAATTAAATGACACGCGGTCAGAGCTCACCTTTATTGTATTAGCTCGTTAATTTAGTGTGTTTTGTTGTTTAGCCGTCTTGATGCATACTTGCTCTGTTGGGGAACACATGAAACATTAAAACTACACTGACATACACACACTGTAAGCCGAAAGCCATTATATTATATTATGAATGTATATTTGAACTAAAAGCATGAGTTTATGTTCTTGTATTTTTCATATACATCTTTGTCATATTGTATTGTAATTTTATACAGTTTATTAATTACAATTTGGCCAAAGCAATGCTTTGAGGTGTCTTCCCATGTTTTGCTGTTTCATGCGTCTTATGTTTTTGAAATTCTGCTGGCAAGGCGAGTTTATTTATATAGCACATTTCATACACTATGGCAATTCAGAGTGCTTTTTACACAGAAAGGAATTACAATAATCACAAAATAAAAGCAATAAAAATTTAAACATTTATAAAAATGAATTAAAAGAGATATATGATAGAGTTATCAAATGAATTTAAAGAGATACACTTCTCATCTGGTAAACACTGGTGTATCATATTTTTCACAGTTTCCAGTTTTACTTTTATATAGTTTTAAATTAATACAGATGTTTGGATATCATACCATCAAGATCTTACACAGAAAATAAACTGGGGAACAATAAACCCTCACTAATAATAATTGAGATTCATTGTGTGTGTCTAAGCACTGTGACAACATGCCATGTTAAAGGAGGCAGTGTGTGTTAAATTAACAACTGTGTCTTTTTTTCTTCTGGATAATAACAGTGCAAATGTTCAATAGTAGTTTTTGTGGCTGTACAGAAACTGAATTGTGAAACTAAACCCTGAGAAATCTCCAGTGAAATCCAGCGGTGATGTAGAAGGTCCTCTTCTCTCCTCATGTCCTGATGATGATCCTGCCGTGTCCCACAGGAGATGCTGGAGGTGTTCCGGGTCACAGACCTGCGTGTCGTCCTCACTAAGATGGACCAGAGTCGCGTCGGGCTGAAGAAGGACCTGCTGAAGCGAGTCTCAGACCTCCTGCAGAACGAGTGCAGTCCCAAGCTCCTGTCCTCCATCCGAGAGCTGCACACACTCCGACAGCGTTCCCGAGGCTCCAAGCCCAGTCCCGTGCACGTCATCTCCATGCCTGAGTGTGTGTCGCCCACACCTGTGTGTGCAGAGACGCAGATGATCACACTGCCCTTCTATCACACGCTGGACACTGTTCTGCCCCCGACACCGCTGGGTAATGATGATGCGGAACGCTGTTAATCGTGCCTTCTGTGTTAGGATCTCTTATATTTATAACGGTTAGGGGTGTCACAATATATCGCAATACTGAACTGTGGATAGGTGATAGATTGATTCGTATGACTCTCGTGATTGATTCGGATGACTCTCGTGTTTGATTCACAATGATTCGGATGACTTTCGTGTTTGATTCACAATGATTCGGTTGACTCTCATGTTTGATTCATAGTGATTCGGATGACTCGTGTTTGATTCACAATGATTTGGTTGACTCTCGTGTTTGATTCACAATGATTCGGATGACTCTCATGTTTGATTCACAATGATTCTGTTGACTCTCGTGTTTGATTCATAATGATTCAGATGACTCGTTTTTGATTCACAATGATTCGGTTGACTCTCGTGTTTAATTCATAATGATTTGGATGACTCACGTGTTTGATTCATTATGATTTGGATGACTTTCGTGTTTGATTCACAATGATTTGGATGACTCTCGTATTTGATTCACAATGATTCGGTTGACTCTCGTGTTTGATTCACAGTGATTCTGATGACTCTTGTGTTAGATTCACAATGATTCGGTTGACTCTCGTGTTTGATTCACAATGATTCAGTTGACTCTCGTGTTTGATTCACACTGATTCGGATGACTCTCGTGTTTGATTCACAATGATTCGGATGACTTTCGTGTTTGATTCACAATGATTCGGTTGACTCTCATGTTTGATTCATAGTGATTCGGATGACTCGTGTTTGATTCACAATGATTTGGTTGACTCTCGTGTTTGATTCACAATGATTCGGATGACTCTCATGTTTGATTCACAATGATTCTGTTGACTCTCGTGTTTGATTCATAATGATTCAGATGACTCGTTTTTGATTCACAATGATTCGGTTGACTCTCGTGTTTAATTCATAATGATTTGGATGACTCACGTGTTTGATTCATTATGATTTGGATGACTTTCGTGTTTGATTCACAATGATTTGGATGACTCTCGTATTTGATTCACAATGATTCGGTTGACTCTCGTGTTTGATTCACAGTGATTCTGATGACTCTTGTGTTAGATTCACAATGATTCGGTTGACTCTCGTGTTTGATTCACAATGATTCGGTTGACTCTCGTGTTTGATTCACAATGATTCGGATGACTCTCGTGTTTGATTCACAATGATTCGGATGACTTTCGTGTTTGATTCACAATGATTCGGTTGACTCTCATGTTTGATTCATAGTGATTCGGATGACTCGTGTTTGATTCACAATGATTTGGTTGACTCTCGTGTTTGATTCACAATGATTCGGATGACTCTCATGTTTGATTCACAATGATTCTGTTGACTCTCGTGTTTGATTCATAATGATTCAGATGACTCGTTTTTGATTCACAATGATTCGGTTGACTCTCGTGTTTAATTCATAATGATTTGGATGACTCACGTGTTTGATTCATTATGATTTGGATGACTTTCGTGTTTGATTCACAATGATTTGGATGACTCTCGTATTTGATTCACAATGATTCGGTTGACTCTCGTGTTTGATTCACAATGATTCGGATGACTCTCGTGTTTGATTCACAATGATTCGGTTGACTCTCGTGTTTGATTCACAATGATTCGGATGACTCTCGTGTTTGATTCACAATGATTCAGATGACTCTCGTGTTTGATTCACAATGATTCTTATGTAATCAAACCTTTTTCCCTTATTCAGATTAATTTTAACCTAAATTCTTGATGTTGAAAGCATACATGAGTGTATAATTGCTCATGTTTCAGTGCCCACGTGTGGAAGAGTCATGCAAATCTCGAATTTCTTGATTCATCTCAATGAGAATCAAGAGGCTCAGGTCCAGAAGAGCCGGTGAGTTTCTGTCCCGTCTTTATTCATTCATCTGAAAGTTTAAGTCATTTTGCTTCTCAAGTAAATGTATTTTGATGTAAGAATGTTTAGATATTTGAGGACGAACTTCATTTTTTTGCAGTATTTGGGGTTATAAAATTTAAATGCATTTTCAAATTTCATTAACCTTACAAAAGATCACTTTTGCGCACATCTGTTTATTATTTTCCTAAAAGAGTGACGCATGCAATGCAGAATTCAAATGAAAAGAAAACTGAACCAAATGTGCATTTTAAAAATGGTTAAGGGTTCTGAAAAGATAAACCTGAGTGAGTCGATTCAGCAAGGAAGTGAGTTGAGTCTCCAATTGAGTCCATGATTCAGACCGATGACTCTTGTGTTTGATTCACATTGATTCGGATGATTCTCGTGTTTGATTCACATTGATTCAGATGACTCTCGTGTTTGATTCACGTTGATTCAGATGCCTCTTGAGTTTGATTCACATTGATTCAGATGCCTCTTGAGTTTGATTCACATTGATTCCGATAAGTCTTGTTTCTGATTCAGATGACTCTCGTGGGTGATTCCCATTGATTCAAATGACTCTCGTGTTTGATTTGGATGACTCTCATGTGTGATTCACATTGATTCGGATGAATCTCGTGTTTGATTCATGTTGATTCAGATGGCTCTCGTGATTGACATTGATTCAGATTACTCTCGTGTTTGATTCACATTGATTCAGATGACTCTCGTGTGTGATTCACGTTGATTCAGATGACTCGTGATTGATTCTCCTCTCAGTCTGACCGTTTTACTGCTTCTGTGCCTCATATTAAGTTTGATCAAAGTATAATTGTTTCATTATAACTTGTGTTCTTGAGGTATGTAAAGCTTTTGTCTTCCTTCCATCAGGACGTCTCGGTCTGGCTCGACGTCTGTTCAGGTGGTGCTCAGGTGAATCTTTACTGCAGAAGAATCAAACAAATGACCTGTACTGCTGTTGAACCGCGTTCATTCTGAAAACGTTGTTAAATGTGCCTTTCAGGATTTGTTACAGTGAGAGCGTCGGTGTTGAAGAAGATCAGTATCCACCGAACATCAGTGTTTTAGTTAATCACATGATCTGTCCTGTACAGGTGAAGTATGAGATTGTCCTCATTCACTTACACTGTTTAAAATATGTTTTTAACATTACAGAGTTCATCATGAGTAGGTTTTCCGTAAATGTATAAACTGCATTCTGTGTCATAAAAATTAAATGCAAAACACCATCATGATCACTTACAATAATGCAAAAAAATACTCTTTTATTAAGAAAACAATACAATAGAGATAAATGCATAAAGAAAGCAACAGCAAAAAACAAACATTGATGAGGAAAAAGCAAGTATCAGACTGATCAACTTGATCAGAGCGCTTAATACAAAAGAAAACAAATAAACAAATATACAAATAACATAAGGCAATATGGATGAACCTATCTCTACTACATACATACACACACACATATATACACATACATACACACACATTGTGTAAACAACAACATTAGATGTAAAATAATGTGCAAAACTATTTCAATGTCAAATCTGAGGATTCTGGGTCAGTTTACAGTTTTTCACTGTCAATTATTATTATTATTATTTTGGTGCTTTTTAACTTCCAAACACTGTAAATATGAGCATATTTTAAATGTCCTGTCCAGTTGTTCACTGTGTTGTAAGGTAAGTATTTTACACGCTTTTTTGCTGTGGTTTTATTTACAGTGTTGTGTAATTTTGTCTAATTTCTGTGTGTTGTTCGCAGTGTTCCTATTCATCCGATAAAATGGGGACCGAACCTTCCCGTCCGTGTCGTCCGATCGACATCACGCCCAAGCTGTACCCTTCATTCACAAACCGAGTCTCAGTGGAGTGGGGAAACTTCGGCAAGGTACATCTGTCTTACAGCATGAATCCCACATTATAATATTCATGAGGAGGCGTGTCTATTCAGTTGACTGATGGGGAGTGTTTGGGGGAAAAAGTCCCCCTGTGCTTGAAACGCTATTGGCTGAACTGGCAGTGGGCGGAGTCACACAGACCAAAACCAAAACACACGTTCCCACACAGAACACACATTTTAAAGTAAAATAACTGGCTGTAGAAGTGTTTTTCAGAGGTCACCACATCTCAAAACATTGTTCAGACGATGTATTTCAAGACATTTGTCACGTTATTTACTAGCGTTTGTGTAGAATTATTGTTTGTGTAGAATTGTGTCTGTGTATAATTAGTGTCCGTGTAGAATTATTTTGTCTGTGTAGAATAATTGTGTGTCTCTGTGACAAGAATTATGTCAGTGTAGAATTATTGTGTCCGTGTCCACGTAGAATTATTGTGTCCATGTAGAATTATTGTGTCTGTGTAGAACCATTGTGTCAGTGTAGAATTATTGTGTTTGTGTCCACGTAGAAATATCGTGTTTGTGTAGAATTATTGTCCGTGTAGAATTATTGTCTGTGTCCGTTTAGAATTATTGTGTTTGTGTAGAATTATTGTGTCTGTGTCTATGTAGAATTATTGTTTGTGTAGAATTATTGTTTGTGTGGAATTATTGTGTCTGTGTAGAATTATTGTGTTTGTCTCCGCATAGAATTAACGTGTTTGTGTAGAATTATTGTGTCTGTGTAGAACTATTGTGTCAGTGTAGAATTATTGTGTTTGTGTGCATGTAGAAATATCGTGTTTGTGTAGAATTATTGTCCGTGTAGAATTATTGTCTGTCCGTTTAGAATTATTGTGTTTGTGTAGAATTATTGTGTCTGTGTCTATGTAGAATTATTGTTTGTGTGGAATTATTGTGTCTGTGTAGAATTATTGTGTCAGTGTAGAATTATTGTGTTTGTGTCCGCGTCGAATTAACGTGTTTGTGTAGAATTATTGTGTCCGTATAGAATTTTTGTGTCTGTGTAGAATTGTGTTTGTTTAGAATTATCATGTTTGTGTCCGTGTAGAATTAATGTGTTTGTGTGTAGAATTATTCTGTGGCTGTGTATGTGGTGAGGCTGGTGTCGTCTCAGGAGTTGCTGGATGAGCTGCGCAGGACCTCGGTGGAGCAGCAGGATCTCTGCAGACTCAGAGGTGTGTGTATGTGTTTGTGTGTGTCTCTCTCTCTTTGTGTGTGTGTGTGTCTCTGTGTGAGTGACTTCCTCTTATTGATTCATTTATTTTTCACTTTGATAGTTTCTGAGAAATTGTGCTCCGATCCAGAAAGTGAGATCTCTACAACACGTCTGCAGATATCACTGATTTGTCCAGTAAGTAAAAGCTAAATGTTATTTCCACTTCTGATGATGAATGACATGATGAATGTTTGATAGCAAAGCTGCATTTTACAATAGTCAAGTGGGCTCAGCTTTAATGTAGCCCTTCAGCATCTTCAGGTGATAACAGGAGTCTGCGTGTGTTTGTCAGCTGGCGAAGATGCGCATGAGCGCCCCCTGTCGGGCCCGAGGCTGTGCTCACCTGCAGTGCTTCGACGCGTCCTTCTATCTCCAAATGAACGAGAGGAAGCCGCGCTGGATCTGCCCCGTGTGCCACAGATACGCCCCGTATGATGCGCTGCGAATCGACAGGTAATCACCCGTACTAACACACCTACTGATTTTCTTGCATGTTTACTGCCATCTATTGGCGAAATAATGCAAGCAACTCCTGTTGCTGTGTACGGCCAGGGACTATTTTCTCCGGCGGAGGGATTTTACTGCATGGAAGTTGCATTGATACAAATTTTTCGGCTTTAATATTGTATTGTGTGGTAACCGTTTTATAAAAGCAATAAGGTACGAGAAGCAATATCAACAAACATATGTTTGCGTTGCTAAGAGTGTTTACTAGGGCGGTGTTGTGATACATAGAAGTGTTGGGTGAAAAATCAATTTATGGTGAATAAAACACAGCGATTGACCAATCAGAATCAAGGACTGGAACTAACTGTTTTATAATTGGTAATTAGTTTTTTGATTATCTGTGCTCTGCTCTTGTCCGTAGTTTGCTATGTGAGGTTCTGGAGAGTTGTGGAGAGGACATGGAGGAGGTGGAGCTTCTGTCGGACAGCACCTGGAGAGCCGTGAGACGCCACAAAAGCAACCAGTCGGATCCACTTCCTCTCAAACACAGTGAGATCATCCACAGATGCATTATATCGGCTCGAGACAGACAGCATGCTGATCCACTAATAGAGAAACATGCTACAATATATCAATATTATTATTATGAATCAATATTTTAGAAGTTCTATCTATCTGTATGTCTAAGGTCTTCGGGATGGTTGCTAGGGTGTTGTTATGCTGTTGCTAGGTTCTTTTGGATGTTGATGGATGGATGAATAGATGACAGACAGATAGATGGACCATCCATTCTTCCATCCATTCATTGTTCTATCCATCATTCCATCCATCCAGAGTACCCTAGCAACCGCATAACACCCTAGAAACCAGACTACCCTAGCAACCATCCTGAGTAGCTACCGCATAACACCCTAGCAACCATCCCGAGTAGCAACCGGATAACACCCTAGCTACCATCCCGAGTAACAACCAGATAACATCCTAGCAACCATCCCGAGTAGCAACCGGATAATGCCCTAGCAACCATCCCGAGTAGCAACCGGATAACGCCCTAGCAACCATCCCGAGTAGCAACCGGATAACGCCCTAGCAACCATCCCGTGTAGCAACCAGATAACACCCTAGCAACCATCCCGAGTAGTAACTGCATAACACCCTAGCAACCATCCCGAGTACTCTAGCAACCGCATAACACCCTAGCAACCAGAATACCCTAGCAACCATCCCGATTAGCAACCGGATAATGCCCTAGCAACCATCCTGAGTAGTAACTGCATAACACCCTAGCAACCATCCCGAGTAGCAACCGGATAACGCCTTAGCAACCATCCCAAGTAGCAACCAAATAACACCCTAGCAACCATCCCGAGTAGCAACCGCATAAAACCCTAGCAACCATCCCGAGTACCCTAGCAACCGCATAACACCCTAGCAACCAGAATACCCTAGCAACCATCCCGAGTAGCAACTGCACAGCAACCATCCAAAGTAGCAACCATCCAAAGTAGCAACGCCCTAGCAACCATCACGAGTAGCAACCGGATAATGCCCTAGCAACCATCCCGAGTAGCAACCGCATAACACCCTAGCAACCATCCAGAGTAGCAACCAGATAACGCCGTAGCAACCATCCCAAGTAGCAACCGGATAACACCCTAGCAACCATCCCGAGTAGTAACTGCATAACACCCTAGCAACCATCCCGAGTACTCTAGCAACCGCATAACACCCTAGCAACCAGAATACCCTAGCAACCATCCCGAGTAGCAACCGGATAATGCCCTAGCAACCATCCCGAGTAGTAACTGCATAACACCCTAGCAACCATCCCGAGTAGCAACCGGATAACGCCTTAGCAACCATCCCAAGTAGCAACCAAATAACACCCAAGCAACCATCCCGAGTAGCAACCGCATAAAACCCTAGCAACCATCCCGAGTACCCTAGCAACCGCATAACACCCTAGCAACCAGAATACCCTAGCAACCATCCCGAGTAGCAACTACACAGCAACCATCCAAAGTAGCAACCATCCAAAGTAGCAACGCCCTAGCAACCATCACGAGTAGCAACCGGATAATGCCCTAGCAACCATCCCGAGTAGCAACCGCATAACACCCTAGCAACCATCCAGAGTAGCAACCAGATAACGCCGTAGCAACCATCCCAAGTAGCAACCGGATAACACCCTAGCAACCATCCCGAGTAGCAACCGCATAAAACCCTAGCAACCATCCCGAGTACCCTAGCAACCGCATTTCCGTCCTTCGGATGAGACGTTAAACCGAGGTCCTGACTCTCTGTGGTCATTAAAAATCCCAGGATGTCTTTCGCAAGAGTAGGGGTGTAACCCCGGCATCCTGGCCAGATTTGCCCAGTGGCCTCTGTCCATCATGGCCTCCTAATCATCCCCATATATATACCAATTGGCTTCATCACTGTCTCCTCTCCACCAGTAAGCTGGTGTGTGGTGAGCGTTCTGGCGCACTATGGCAGCCGTCGCATCATCCAGGTGGATGCTGCACACTGGTGGTGGTTGAGGAGATTCCCCCCTCTATGTGAAGCGCTTTGAGTGTCCAGAAAGGCGCTATATAAATGTGATGAATTATTATTATTATTATAACACCCTAGCAACCACCCACCCTTCAAAGCACTTCAAACTCTCGGATGCGGTTCCTCAGTGTCTAGTTTCTGTGTACTGTGAGCTCATGATCGAGAGGAAAGTCTGATGTGTGATTTTTCCCTGATAGAAGGAAGTTCTGATCCGGTGGGAAGCGTCGTCGTGGATCTGACTCAGTTTTCCTCTGACGATGAGGATATCCAGAAAGAGGAGACCGTTTCTACACATCTACAAGACCACAGTGTACATTTTAGAAAATCTGGCATAGTTAACTTCTGGACCCAAAAGTCAGAAAACCCATAACTAAGCAACAGACCTGTTTTAGGAAGTGTTTTTGTTCTATATTGATAATATTAATGAATTATGTTGGCAACTGTTTTTAGCATATAAGGCTGAAAGACCAACTGATAACTGACGTGAACCTTTTGTCATTTAATTTTCTGTTTTTTTGTTGTAAATCATAATTGTGGTGGCAATAAAGTTTCTTTATGAGATGAGACTGAAAGCACTTGTAAAATCATTAGAACCTCACATTTTATATTTATATTGTTTGAATGAAAATTGTACATTTGAATTAACAAAGCATTTGCAGCTTATCTGCACAAAGAAAAATAATAACATATTAGTAACATTATACAATAATTTCAAATATAATGCATTTAGTAAACCTAATATTAACAAAATTGGAACAGCATAAAAATAAATGTTTCATTCCGTTTTAATTTAGCCATTTAAATTCAGTGAGCTTCATTGTAATGACAAACAAAAACATATTGTTTATACATTATACATGCATATATTGACGTGCCTTTTTTGCAAGAGCAAAATAAGTTAAATAAAACAGCATTAATGCAGCTAGAGTACATAAGAATTAATAAAATAAAACAATCAAACAAATTAAATGAAATTACAGCGTAAAATAATCATTTAAAAACTATAGTAAAACGTGAAAAAAATACATTTATTTTATCGTTCATTATTTAGTCATTTCGATCTCGTCTCGCGATAGTTGCCGCGCGGGATCTGCAGTCTCTGATGTTTCCGGTAAGGGGCCGAAACGAAACTCACCGCACCCTCCGGATCCTCGTCGTCCTTTACCGGGACATTCCGTTCACCGAGACTGGCTTAAAACTCACCACGGGTTTCGGAAACTCCTTTCCCATCATATGAGAGAGACAGTGATCGCTGACAGACGCTTTAAACCTCAGCAAACACACAGACTGATGCTAGCAAGCTAACAGCATCCTCTCGCGCGGGCTGAGAAATCAAAACAATGTGTTTTTTTATTACTTGTAGTTCATTTATACGAAGTTAATGTGCTTTTCGCTCAGTTTAAAAGAATGTCATGTGTGTTTAAGCGGCAGTAGCTCATGCTGATTATACGTTTACAGGTGATTTTGTAATATACCTGTATAATACAAGTTAAATTAGCGTGAAGTGAATGTCTGAGTTGTGCACGTTCATGCACCTAGTTTTATTATAAATTAGTTTTTTTCATAATTATGATCAGATTTGGATAGGAAACAGGTTTTTTTCTCCTGACCAGGTAATCTGGGAACTTGATCAGCTCGATGACAAGCTGTACATTAGAGTCATTATTGAGTAAAGCTCAGTCTGGGCTCGCCTTTTACTGTCCCAGAGATTGAAGGGTTTTCCACACGTCAGTCATGGCTCCTAAAAAGAGACCAGATCCCATAGTTATAACTGGATCCGGAGAAGGACAGACAACCTCTACATCCATAGATGCCGTGTCAGAGTAAGTAATAAAGCTGTATATAGTCCGAAATACAGTAGTCAACACTTGAAGTGGAGTAAAAAAGTTGACCTACTAGTACAAAAACGTTTTGATCCACTTCAATTGTTGACTACTGTAATAAACACATTGTGTCACTTCAGATTGAACTAAATGGCTTGTTTACTTTTTTTTCCTGAAACCTCAGAGCGAATCTTGAGGCTCTGCAGAAGAAGTTGGAAGAGCTGGATTTAGACGAGCAACAGAAGAAGCGTCTGGAAGCTTTTCTCACGCAGAAAGCCAATCTGGGCGAACTGAAAGATGATGATTTCCAGCATATCTGTGAACTGGGAGCTGGAAATGGAGGTGTGGTCAATAAAGTGTGCCACAAACCCTCTGGTCTCGTAATGGCCCGCAAGGTGAGTCGCAAGCATTCGGTTCGCCATCTTTATATCACAGAGAATCATTTTTCACTCGTGCTCAAATATCCAGCGTTTCATGTCAAATACTAGCATCACATGACCACTTTTAAACTGTGATTGTCCTGTTATTCCCTCGACAGAAACCCAATAGGAGTTTTCCATTGGCTTTTGAGTTATTGCAGTAAATTAGCTCTGACTGCGACTGATAAAAATGTATGATTCTTGCTAGGGTTGCAAACGGGTGGATCATTTCTGGTAAATTTCCAGAAACTTTCCATGGGAAGTTAAGATGGGGAATTTGGCAAATATTCCATAATGAATGAAACTGAAATTAAAGGGAATTAATTGGAAATACAAACTGTATCATATTAAAAAACATACATATACACATTTTGTTTGGTCATTAGCAGACATGCATGCAACTAAAGCAAAAAAAAAAAAGGCATTGACTTTGAACTTTACTGGCCCATTTCACAGAGCAGGCTTAAAGGGATACTCCACTTTTTTTTTTTTTTTTTTTTTGGAAATAGGTTCATTTTACAACTCCCTCAGGGTTAAACAGTTGAGTTTTACCATGATTTTCTGATATTTAGAAGACTATCAGTAACCAGACAGTTTCTGGTCTCATTGACTTCCATAGTAGGAAAAAAATATACTATGAGACCAGAAACTGTCTGGTTACTGATATTCTTCTAAATATCAGAAAATCGTCTGAATGGATTCGAAAACTGTAAAACTCAAATTTTGTTGTAAAATGAACCTATTTCCAAAAAAAAAGTGGAGTATCCCTTTAATATGCATGTTTGAGCTGTCTTCACTGAAAACAACTAACAGGATACGAGTCATTTAAATCAGTCAAATTGAACAATTATTGATACTTCAGCAAATTCTAATAATATATTAACCAATGTAAGTGTCATTCTAGAAGACATGTAAACAATCAGCAATACAACAAGAAGAAACTCATTACAAATAATACAACAGAACGAAAATACAAATAAACAGTGTTTTAGGTTTTTCAGGAGAATGTCATGACAATTGTGTTCAGATAAGTAATAGCCTACAACAAAAAAATGTAATAATCAAATGTAAAATAACACTCGATAGTCTTACTTTATGGATTAAAATATAGATTAATCCTTATTAAAGGAGTAGTTCACTTTTAAAAATACGTTTGCTGATAATTTTCTCACTCCCATCCGTCATCCAAGATGTCCATGTCTTTCTTTCTTCAGTCGGTTTTTGATGAAAACATTCCAGGATTTTTCTCCATATAATGGACTTCAATGGGGTCCAAACGGTTCAAGGTCCAAAAGAGAGTTGGAAAAAATAACAAAGTTTAAGTTTTAGAAGCTCAAATGCTCACCTTGCTCTGTTCTGTAATGCGCCATCGTGACTCTCCTGTTCGAACTCGTTCATCAAAATGAACGAATTTTTTTTGAGTCTTTTTCTAGAATCAACAAAATGACTCGAAAAAAGATTCGTTCATGCCAGAGCGTTCACATTAGAGCCAGACCGATATTATCGGCCGATATTAGGCATTTTCCAAACTATCGGTATCGGCAGTTATAATGGCCGATAAATGAATATTTCAAAAATACAATAAAAACGGACGAAACACGCTTGAAGCATGTCATGAGTGTTGGAGTTGTATAGTTTGTCCACCAGAGGGCGCTCTACACCGTTCCTGTTGGCAACACTCGTTGAGTTGGTCATTGCTTGAACAACAATTAAAAGATCATCCCCATCAGTTCTCTTAACTCAAATAAGCAGGACAAAATTTGTGACTATCATGTCCAGTTTTAAATAAATAAATAAATAAATAAAATATCAGCCGATATATCGGAATATCGGATTTTATAACCCAAAAATATTTGTATCGGTATCGGCCTTCAAAATCCTTTATCGGTCGGGCTCTAGTTCACATGTACTCATTACACGTCTCGGTGTGCTGCATGTGTTTGTATCAATCTCTCTGTAGTTAATTCATCTGGAGATCAAGCCTGCCATCCGGCACCAGATCATCCGGGAGCTTCAGGTCCTGCACGAGTGCAACTCTCCCTACATCGTGGGTTTCTACGGCGCCTTTTACAGCGACGGGGAGATTAGCATCTGCATGGAGAACATGGTATGCTCTGAGGCTTAAACGCCATCTTCTCGGAGTACACCAGGTTTCCAGTCGTTGATTTCATTTTAAAAGTATGTTAATTTTACCCTTTGTGTGTGTGTGTGTGTGTGTGTGTGTGTGTGTTTGTCCACAGGACGGAGGATCTTTGGATCAGGTTCTGAAAGATGCTCGAAGAATTCCCGAGGAGATCTTGGGAAAAGTCAGCATAGCCGTAAGTGTGCTTGGTCTAATAATATGTCCAGTCACCTTTATTTATACAGTGCTTTGAGTGTTTCAAAGCAGCTTTACAGAGATATCAGGAAAATCATGCTTTAAAGTTTGTTTCCTGATGGAAATAGCATCACAGTATAGTAAGTTCAGTGATGATTAATTTTTGTTGTAAAAAAGTTATTCATTTTTATACATGCACTGCTGGTCAAAAGTTTTAGTTTGGTAAGATTTTTTATGTTTTTAGCCTCACCAAGGCTGCAATTATTTGATAAAAAATAGAAGAAAAAAAACCCTGTAATATTGTGAAATATTATTACAATTTAAAACAGCGGTTTTCCATGTGAATATATAGTGAAGTGTAATTTATTCCTGTGATGATTACAGCATCATTACTCCAGTCTTCAGTGTCACATGATCCTACAGAAATCACTCTAATATGAGGATCAAAAAACATTTATGATTATTATCCATGTTGAAAACAGTTTTTTACATTTTTATTTCAGGATTCTTTGATGAATAGAAAGTTCAAAAGAACAGAATTGCTTTTGTAACATTAATCACTGCCATTCAAAGAAATTAGAAAATACTTTTATTCATCAAGGATGAGTTGAATTGATCAAAAGTTACAGTAAAGACATTTATAATGTTAGAAAAGATTATATTTTAAATAAATGCTGTTCTTTTGAACTTTCTATTCATCGTAGAATTTTGGGGAAAAACATTGAAAATAATAATTGATGTTTTTTGAGCATAAAATCAGCATATTAGAATGATTTCTGAAGGATAGTGTGACACTGATGTGTAATCAGTAACAGTAATGATGTTGAAAATTCAGCTTTCAAATTACATTTTAAAATATATTAAAATAGAAAACAGTCATTTTAAATTGTCATAATATTTCACAATATTACTGTTTGTCATTTTTTTATTTTTTTTTCATCAAATAAGCAGCCTTGGTGAGCAGAAGAGACTTCATTTAAAAACATAAAAAATCTCACTGATCTAAAACTTTAGACTGGTAGTGAATATATATATATATTTATATATACAGCTTGTATAGGTTTGTCACCACATACATTTTTTTCACATCTAAAATTTTTTTTTCTTCGAACAGGTTTTAAGAGGTCTCGCTTACCTTCGAGAAAAACACCAGATTATTCACAGAGGTAAAAACAAAATAAAACAATTTTGAATCTGTCCAAACGTATGTATTTGTGTAAAATGTTCATGTTCCTGTTTTTCACAGATGTGAAACCTTCAAATATTCTGGTGAATTCTCGTGGCGAGATCAAACTGTGTGACTTCGGTGTGAGCGGGCAGCTCATCGACTCCATGGCCAACTCTTTTGTAGGAACGCGCTCGTACATGTCGGTATGTTTCATTCACTCGCCAACTCTGATTTTTACTTGTGTTTGGCGCTTTGCGAGTGTTCATTTTAGGTTGTGAGTATATAACGCTTCAACTTCGAATTTTAAACTTCTTAATAGCCCTAAGCGAAGAACAAAGAAGAAATTTGCCATTTGAAGTGATTGTGTATGATTTTTCCTTTTTTAAATACAATAACAATAAAAAAACATCACACAAGACACAAAGCAGGCAACAACAACAACAACAAAAACAAAAAAAGGAAAAGAGAGATAAAATTTAAAACTAGGGCTGTCAAACGATTAATCGCGATTAATCACATCCAAAATAAAAGTTTGTGTTTACATAATATATGTGGGTGCACTGTGTATAATTATTTTGTGTATATATAAACACACACACACACACACAAATATAAAATATTTATATTTATATATAATATAAATTATATATAAATCTACATACATTATACATGAAAATATTTCTTAAATACATACAAGCATGTGTGTGTATTTATATATATATCAAATAATTATACACAGTGCACCCACATATATTATGTAAACAAACTTTTATTTTGTATGCGATTAATCGCCATTAATCATTTGACGGCCCTATTTAAAACTGTTAGAAAATCAACTTTTATCAAATCAAGTTATTTTTTTTAGCTATTATTAACATATCAGTAAGCTTAATAGCTTTTAGTTTCAGTGGTTAGAGTGGTGAAATGGTCTAATAAACACCACTGGATCCAATGGAAAGTACTATTGGGGTGAAAGGGAGGGGTGAAATGCTGTTGTTAAAGGAGTAGTTCACTTTAAAATGAGAAGTAGCCCATGATTTACTCGCCCTCAATCCTGATTTACTCATCCTCCTAGGTCTATATGACTTTCTTCTTTCAGACGAACACAATCAGAGTTATATTAAAAACATATCCTGGCTCTTCTGAGCTTATTTCCAATTGAAGGAAATCACAAAATGCATTTTAATGCTGTCAATTAATAGAAGCAGGTGCCTGTGCATTATAATGCAACTTTTGAAAAAAAAAATGTATTTAAAGATAATGAGTTGCCTAAGTAGTAGACAACAAGCATGTTTGCATGTCCTCACTAACTATCATTACATTTTCATTGAATATCAAACAAAAAGTGCAAATAATACCAAAATATTGTTGCTAATTTAATCATATGTTGGTCTAGTCTATTGTATTTTCGTTCACTGTTGTGAAATGGAAAATCAATAATCGCTATTCGAGAATCGTTAATATTCGAAAATCGACTGTAATCGAATCAGGACTTCAATAATCGTAATTGAATCGAATCGGGAAATCAGACAGATTAACCAGCCCTATTTATTAATATTGCTCTGATTGTGTTCGTCTGAAATAGGAAAGTCATGTACACATATATATGACTCGAGGTGAGTAAATCATGGGCTACTACTCCTTTATATTGGTGTAATCTAGATTGTGATCGTGAATGTTTGAGTGAGCTGATGTTGTGTGTGTGTGTGTGTGTGTGTTCAGCCGGAGAGGTTGCAGGGCACTCATTACTCGGTGCAGTCGGATGTGTGGAGCATGGGTCTGTCTCTGGTGGAGCTGGCCATCGGCCGCTATCCCATCCCTCCTCCCGAAGCCAGGGAGCTGGAGGGCGTGTTCGGCAGAGCGATGATGGACGTGGGCGACCCGGAGACTCCTCGACCCAGACCCCCGGGCAGACCCGTCAGCGGTGAGCAGTAATACACGCCTGGCAGCACAAGAGCATTTCTTTTCTTTTTTAGATACGATTAAAAGTATTAACATCACCTAATAAAATCTCTGCGCAAAACTTTGAATAATTACGGGGGGGTTATGTTTTTTAATGTCTGCTTACCCAAGGCTGGATTTATTTGAGCAAAAATAGTGTAAAATTTGTGAAATATTGGTGACGCTTTACAATAAGGTTCATTAGTTGATGTGTTCACTAACATGAACTAGAGCCCGACCGATGAAGGATTTTGAAGGCCGATACGATACTAATATTTTTTTTGGTTTTTAAAATCCGATATTTTTTTTATTAAATATTGTTGGATTTCACACGTGTAAAAGAAAAGCTAACTTTTCTGCACAAGATCCGTTTGATACTTTTTCTCTATCTCTAAATGTTCACTCCTCGCAAGTATTACATTTTACAATGCAGGGACTGTAACTAGAGATATGCTAGTTATAAATACAGTAATCATTACTTTATTTAGGCAGAAAAAGTTCATTGTGGTTTCCAAGCTCATTAATGTTAACGTTAGCGGTCTTAGCGGCATTAGCTAGCTTTGTGGTTAGCTAGTCCATAATTTAGCAATAGATAACATCATACTACAATTTGTAAAACATACATTGTTTTATGTATGCCAAGGAGAGATGATTAAAGCGTGTTTAAATATTCATTTATCGGCCATTATAACTGCCGATACCGATATTATGGAAAATGCCTAATATCGGCCGATAATATCGGTCTGGCTCTAACATGAACTGACCATGAGCAATACATTTGTTACTGTAGTGTGTATTGTCTGCGCTATTAGCATCACCGAATGGAATCACTGTTAAAAAAAGTTTGTAATATTATATATATATATTTTACTGTCTCTTCTGAACACAATTTTTGCCACACCTTCCAATTTACAGGCCATACATATTTTTTACCAGCCATTTTTGCTAAAACAGGAAGTTATGACACCAAAATTATAGATGTATTAAGATTGTTTTAAATGTTTGTAAAAGAGTCTCTTCTGCTCACCAAGGCTGCTTTTATTTTATCAAAAATATAAATACCTAAAAAATACCTAAAATAAGGGTTCTCTATTTTAATATATTGTAAAATGTTGTTATTCCTGTGATCAAAGCTGTATTTTCAGCATCATTACTGCATTCTTCAGTGTCGCATGATCCTTCAGAAATCACTCTAATATGATACTCGGTTATTATCAGTTATTGTTGGTGCGCATTTGTTAGAAACACTTATTATGTTCAATGTTGAAAGCTATTTTTTGGAAACTGATGCATTTTATTAATGATGAACTGCAATTTACTTTTGTAACATTATAATGTCTTTTTTGTCGCATTTAATGCATCATGCTGATTAAAAAAAAAAATCATTTTTGTATAAAAAAAATTATACCAAATTTGTATATTAGTTATCAGTTTCCACAAAAATATTAAATGGCAAAAACACTGATAATAATCATAAATTTTTCTTGATCCTCATATTAAAGTGATTTCTGAAGGATCATGTGACACTGAAGACTGGAGTAATGATGCTGAAAATCACAGGAATAAATTACACTTTACTGTATATTCAAATAGAAAACAGATGATTTACAATAATATTTGTATATTTCACTGTTAAAGTGCATTAAAAATACCACATAAACAACATTAAACTCTGTATTTTCAGTGAACTGATGTGACTGTTCTCTTTCAGGTCCTGTCATGGCTATATTTGAGCTGCTGGATTATATAGTCAATGAGGTGAGGGTCTCACGCTTCAGTCTGGGTGTAATATAATCATCAAAATACTGTATAGATGCTTGTGTCAATGTTTATGGGTCTGAACTACAGAAGATTAAGTTGACAAATTTCTGAGGATTTTAACGTCCAGGTTAAACAGACAAACAAGTGCCACAAATTACACTTTTTAATGGTTTATTCAGTCAGATATTCAGTCAGATTTACAGTACAGATTTTCCACATTTTGTTATGTTATCTTATTACAAAATGGATTGAATTCAGTATACAAACAATACCCCATTATAATGACAATGTGAAAAATGAGAATATCATTTTTTTTTTTTTGTGCAAAAGTTCATTTATTTCAGTAATTCAACTTAAAAAGCTGAAACTAATATATTATATAGACTCATTAAATGCAAAGTGAGATATTTCAAGCCTTTATTTGTTATAATTGTGATGATTATGGATTACAGATATGAAAAACGTTTGCACGATATTTAAATTTTTTGCGGTTTCGCCTGATTCCTTTAACACACTGTGAATATATGATCTGCCGCTGTTATTAATGATATATGAGTGTAAAAGCGTGTAATAATGTGTGTGTTTTCCATCAGCCGCCCCCTAAACTGCCGCATGGCGTCTTCACGCCTGACTTCCAGGACTTTGTGACCAAATGGTGAGTTGTGTTCAGTCGAGCATCGGTGTGTTTCAGATCGTGTGTGTGTGCAGATTGAGTTTAATGCAACGCTTCAGTACCTAAATCATTCTACTTTGCATTTTATTCCTAGTCTCATTAAAAACCCTGCGGACAGAGCGGACCTGAAGATGCTGATGGTGAGAACACATTCCTGATGTTTACAATTAGCAATTAGACCCATCGAGAAAAACTATAGTCATATGAACACACAAACTCAAAGGTCTTCTCGGCACCCCGTCAAAATAAAAGTTTAATAAACTTGTAGAAATTGTGACAGAAATATATTAATGTTGTACAGTAGGATATAACTACGTACAGTAATAATTAAGTTTATTTTTTTTGAAGAATATCAAGACAAAATCAAAATTAAATATTAAAGTTTTAGAATAAATGCACCTGAACTGTAATCATTATATATTTTAATGCAGAATTTGTCAAATGTTTGATGAATGAATAAATAAAAAGCAGATCAGTACAATTAAATCAACTCACAATATATACTAGTTTCTGTGAATATTAATTAAGAGAAACAGTTATCATACAAACTCAAAAGTTCAAATGTAACACGTCTAAATAAAAGTTCGGTTTAACTTGAATTGCGACTGCTAAATTCTCCCGTACAACAGTATAATATATTTCTATGTACAGAAAATAATTATTATTAATTATAATTTTTTTTAATTATTAAAAAATGATTATTAATTATTAATTTTATTTTTCAAGGTTAAATGTAAAAAAAAATCAAGGATTAATTTTAACAGTAAAGCTCTTTTAATTTCAAATGATTAAAAGATACATTAAGTTAATGTTTTATGCCTTTATTTGATTACCAGAAAAAGTAAAAATACACAACACTTTTTTTTCAGAAATTCTTTGTTTTAACGAATTCAATTTTTGATTATTAAAATTTGATTAAACCATTCAAATAGAATCAAGAAAACTTAAAACAGAAAACATGAAATGAAATGTGTAAAATGCATTTTTTCTAAAATTGTGTGTGTGTATATATATATATATATATATATATATATAATTTGAGAAAAAATGCATTTCATAGGCCCTTAAACATTTTGTTAAGCTTTTAATAAATTGTTGTTAAATTGTATTCTAGTTTTATGACTTCAACTAATCAGACATGCATTTTAACTTACTAAAATATGTATTTAACCATTCATTCAAAGTAAAACAGAAAAAAAATTAATCCAGAAAATGAAAAAAAAAAACTGAATTTGGAGATAAAAATAAATAAATAAATAATAAATAAATAAATAAATGTACATATCCCACTTTTCGCAATCTAATTCTATTTGATTAGATCACATCAGCTGTTGCTGGGCAGAATCATACATGTCTTTATTCCACAAACTGCATCAATGTTTTATTTTACACCTGTATCTCTTGTACAGAACCACACGTTTATCAAGCGCTCCGAGGTGGAGGTGGTGGACTTCGCTGGGTGGCTGTGTAAAACTATCGGGCTCAATCAACCCAGCACACCCACACAATCAGCCGAATGACACACACACACACACACACCAACGTTTACAGTGCATCTGATGGAACACCGGCAAAGCTGCTGCTTTCAAACTTTCATACACACGCGAATCTCATGAAACACGTCACGGTCAAAACCAAGAAATAAGAGATTTTGCTGAAAGAAAATGAAGCCTGTTTTTAGGATTATTTTGTCAGATTGCTTATTTTGTGCAAAATTCAGCGCAATCTTATTTAGAATAAATACAAATGTCATTTACGTCTTTGAGTTTGTCAAGAGATTTAAAACACCGTTTTTGACGAGATCGCATGTGTGAACGAGCTCTAGTGCCGATGATTCAATCTGGAAATAAAGCAAAATAACTGAGAAAATTAAGATAAAAACATCTAGTGTTAATTCAATCTCTTACAGATTCATTAAAAGTGGTTATTACTCCACACCTGCGTGAGGTCATTAGCCAACGTGGTTGAACGACCAATTTTCAGGAAACTGGATTTCTTCAACGATGCATCACGCTATTGTAGTGAAGTATCACACACCCCTGATTACTTCCTGTTTCTGAAGCCCCTCCTCCTGAAAGCACACTGTGCTCTGATTGGTTGGCTGGAGCGGTGTGTTGTGATTGGTCGAGCGCTTTGAGTGTGTTTGGGAAATGTCCCGCCCCTTCCCATAACCGCCAGTTTAACACACTACTAACTCACTCAACCAGGCCCCGCCCCTTTATTCTGCGCATTAATTATTATAATGAGGAATATTGAGACTGTATGTTGGTTATAAATAATATGTTGGTTCTCGAGACTACAATGGAGGCGTTTCAGGAGTTCAGAAACACTGACTCTGATATAGAGGAGAACTGGAGCTTTACATGATCAAACAACATTATTACACACTAAACACGATTTCATCTTTCATGAAAAACAAACTTTTTCTCATGCATACAATGTCAATATTAATACTGAAATACAGTAAGTTTCTAGTATAATATCAAAATACAGGACTATTTAATTCAATGAAAATTGTAATTGACTTTTATGTTTAATTTTCATGCAATAAACATCTAAATGGTCCTAAGAATAAGCTTCATTTCTTTAAGTAAAATATAACTGATTTTGTAACGCGACCTGGAAATGTTTTGGTGAGATTCGTCACGTCCGAGCACACGTATGTTCATCATGTGTAACGTGTGATTACAAACGTTTGCCACACACTTCACCCACAGACAGATGTTGCTTTAAGACTCAATAAAGTGATTGTAGAGGGGATGAACTGCTTCTGTTTTCATTTCTATTTCTACATTGTTTCATTGATAGAAATTAAAAAGTGTAAAGCAGTTTAGACTTAATATCAATTCTGTGCAAGTTCACAAACTTCTGCTTCTGTGCAAGTCTGGGGTTTTTCAGTTTTAGAAGTGCAATTGTAATACTATGGAAGCTTGTTTCTGCCACAGAATAAAAAATAACACCGTAATTGCAATTTTTAATCTCACAATTCTGACTTTTTATCTCAGAATTGCATGTTATGAAGTCAGAATTTGTGGGTGTCGGTGGTGATGGGAAATGAGCCAGGAAAAAAGTCAGTCTTTTTTTTTTTTCATTGGAATTGGAGTTTATAACTTGCAATTGCGAGTTTATTTCTCTTTAATTCTGGCTTTATATCTCACAATTCTTTATATCTCACAATTCTGGCTTTATATTTTGCTATTCTGACTTTATATCTCTCAATTCTGACTTTATATCACAATTCTGGCTTTATATCACAATTCTGGCTTTATATCTCGCAATTCTGGCTTTATATCACAATTCTGGCTTTATATCACAATTCTGGCTTTATATCACAATTCTGGCTTTATATCTCGCAATTCTGGCTTTATATCACAATTCTGGCTTTATATCGCAATTCTGGCTTTATCTTGCAATTCTGGCTTTATCTTGCAATTCTGGCTTTATATCACAATTCTGGCTTTATCTTGCAATTCTGGCTTTATCTTGCAATTCTGACTTTATATCTTGCAATTCTGACTTTATATCTTGCAATTCTGACTTTATATCTCGCAATTCTGGCTTTATATCACAATTCTAGCTTTATATCACAATTCTAGCTTTATCTTGCAATTCTGACTTTATATCTCGCAATTCTGGCTTTATATCACAATTCTGGCTTTATATCACAATTCTGGCTTTATATCTCGCAATTCTGGCTTTATCTTGCAATTCTGGCTTTATCTTGCAATTCTGACTTTATATCTTGCAATTCTGACTTTATATCTTGCAATTCTGACTTTATATCTTGCAATTCTGACTTTATATCTTGCAATTCTGACTTTATATCTCGCAATTCTGGCTTTATATCACAATTCTAGCTTTATCTTGCAATTCTGACTTTATATCTCGCAATTCTGGCTTTATATCACAATTCTGACTTTATATCACAATTCTAGCTTTATCTTGCAATTCTGACTTTATATCTCGCAATTCTGGCTTTATATCACAATTCTGGCTTTATATCTCGCAATTCTGGCTTTATATCACAATTCTGACTTTATATCTCGCAATTCTGGCTTTATATCTCGCAATTCTGACTTTATATCTTGCAATTCTGACTTTATATCTCGCAATTCTGGCTTTATATCACAATTCTAGCTTTATATCACAATTCTGGCTTTATATCTCGCAATTCTGGCTTTATATCACAATTCTGACTTTATATCTCGCAATTCTGACTTTATATCTCGCAATTCTGACTTTATATCTTGCAATTCTGACTTTATATCTCGCAATTCTGGCTTTATATCACAATTCTAGCTTTATATCATAATTCTAGCTTTATCTTGCAATTCTGACTTTATATCTCGCAATTCTGGCTTTATATCACAATTCTGGCTTTATATCACAATTCTGGCTTTATATCTCGCAATTCTGGCTTTATCTTGCAATTCTGACTTAATATCTCGCAATTCTGGCTTTATATCACAATTCTAGCTTTATATCACAATTCTGGCTTTATATCTCGCAATTCTGGCTTTATATCACAATTCTGACTTTATATCTCGCAATTCTGACTTTATATCTCGCAATTCTGACTTTATATCTTGCAATTCTGACTTTATATCTCGCAATTCTGGCTTTATATCACAATTCTAGCTTTATATCATAATTCTAGCTTTATCTTGCAATTCTGACTTAATATCTCGCAATTCTGGCTTTATATCACAATTCTGGCTTTATATCACAATTCTGGCTTTATATCTCGCAATTCTGGCTTTATCTTGCAATTCTGACTTAATATCTCGCAATTCTGGCTTTATATCACAATTCTGGCTTTATCTTGCAATTCTGGCTTTATCTTGCAATTCCGACTTTATATCTCGCAATTCTGGCTTTATATCACAATTCTAGCTTTATATCACAATTCTAGCTTTATCTTGCAATTCTGACTTTATATCTCGCAATTCTGACTTTATATCTCGCAATTCTGGCTTTATATCACGCAATTCTGACTTTATATCACGCAATTCTGGCTTTATATCACAATTCTGGCTTTATCTCGCAATTCTAGCTTTATCATGCAGTTCTTGTGTTATCTCGCAATTCTGGCTTTATATCTCAATTGTGAGATAAAAAGTCACAATTATCTTAAAAAATGTTTTATTCTGTGGCGTAAACAGGTTTCATAAATGCACTAAGTCTAATAATTGTTTTTATGAATGTCCCTCAGAGGAGGTGTAGAATGGTTCAGAGTGAACAGATTCATAAGCATAAGCTGTTAAAGGTAAGAGTGTTGATAGTGCCATACACTCATGCGACTGATGCAACAGCTCGTCCCGGCCACCAGGGGGCAGTAGAGATATTTAACACACCTGATCACAGTTCTCAGTGTCTGAGGACTAATTAATAAACTAAACAGGTTTTTGTGAAGTTGCACTAAATATCTCAAAATAATAACATGCTTATTTATTTAGATGTTCCTTCATCTCCTTTTTTAAACAATATTTTTGAACAAAATTCTGTGTAAACACCCTGAACACGTGTTGAGCATCAATAATGGTCGATTGTTTGACTCTAGTCTTTCATAAACTGACACTTTTAAGGTCTCTGGGTTATTGACATGCATGCATGTGGAATTATTTAGGGTTTCTTTTACCATTTTTAATTGTTTGGTACAATTTGTTTTTACATAATTCTCACTGTTATTAGAATATTTGATTTAAGCAACAACAAAAAAAGTGAATATAGACAGCCTTTATTCACTGGAATATTATCTTATCAATCAAAATGATTGGTTTTCTACCACTATCTAATCTAATGATGACATGTAAACTAAGATTTATAGTTGGTCACAATGCACAGTAGCTTCTAAACAAATGTTTTATAATACAATATATGATTGTGATGATCAGTAACCCTCTCATCATTATTAATGCTCATGAAACACTGCAAAAAAAATATGTTCTTCCTCCATATTTGTCTTGTTTCCCAGCAACTGATCATTAATCATCTTATCATCATCTAATCATTCTTAAATCAAGATACATTTATTTGAGAAGCAAAATAACTTGTTTTCTGATCCAGATTAAGTGAGTTTGTGCATAAAGTTAAGAAAAATTATTTGGTTTTCACTCTGATTTTTTTTTTTTACCGCACTGATATTTTTAAAGGGCTACTAATTTCTTTTATTGCCAATGTGTGAACAGTTTGTAACTCAACTTAAAAAACGAGACGGTCCGCGACTTCATAGCTCGTCTATGAAAGCCTGTAGACTGATTTTTATGTGAAGAAATCGGGGCGTTTTTGCCGGGAAAATCAAACGGATGTGACGTTTACGCGCGCCGCTGAGAATCGCGCTTCTATTCTATGACACATGAAATGAATGAAAAAAGCCATGCTATACTAATATCAATGTGTCATGTAGGCCTACAGAAACGGATTAATTCTCTCAAATGCAGTATAATAAACCTGTCATTTTAATGACCTCATCTGTCACATGATCATGAATCGGGACTTTTAATCACGTTCAGTGTCTTGGAAGTAAGTTATAGAAGTAAGAGATTCTGAATTTTACAAACATAAAGTCACTTAATTTATAAATGTTTCAAAAATCTGAATCAAAAATACAATCATCTTGTACCCGTAAATGTATAGAATGCTTAGATGTTTGTACTGGAAAACAAGACTGAGGAAAAACTTTTTTTTTTTTTTTTTTTTTTTTTTTTTTGCAGTGCATGACTCATAAATTCATAACATTTACTAGTTTTTTCAGCATGAAGGTTTTGACCCGCTCTGTGATTCTACTAGTGGTCCATGTGTACAGAGTCGTGATGCATCGCGTCTGGGTTTCACAGTGTGTGTGTGTGTGTGTGTGTGTGTGTGTGTGTGTGTGTGTGTTCATCATGCGAGAATAAAAAAGACAGGGTGACTTTAAACCCTCGCTCACTGCCGCAGTCAGACAGCAAACTCTGCAGTCATTAATATGCAAAAATGCAAATGAGTGGGTAATTAAGAGCAGGAGTTCCACAGAGGCTCTTTGATTGCTAATGAATTCTAATCTGCAAGAACGGGGGGATGGGTTGATGAGAAAAGAATGAGGAGAGACACATATGAGAGACAGTGTGGATTCAGAACCTCGCCGATAAATTCGGGACTTTGTCTTTGGTTGATGACCAACTGAAATCATCATCAACTAAACCTGCATTTCCTGAAGTAAACACCGCATGCAAGACAACGGAAAACAGTGTGGCATTTAGAAACACGATGAAAATTGATGGATTCCTCATGCAAATATTATAATGACGTCATTTTCGTTCTCAGCTCTCGATGTTTTTTTAAATCTAAAATCATGACAATGCGTGAATTGAGTTTGTATGTCAAACGGTTTAATCAGGTTCACCTTCAGAATTAATTATTTATTAAGTAGGCCTAGCTTAGATGCATTAGGCTAGACTACTTAATAAAACATGATAAATGATGTTCCCACGAGGCCTTATTTGTGTGTGTGTGTGTGTGTGTGTGTGTGTGTGTGTGTGTGTGTGTGTTTTCCAGGCCACCTGACCCTCAGCGAGTGGCTTTCGGTGTCTTGGCAAACCCTGAAACTGCAGCATATGTGTTGCAAAACCCAAACGATGTCATATTACCATTTTGGCAAGCCGTGACATCACACGTGCACGCGCAGACAGAGATGTGGAGATAGAGCTCCCCTGACGACCGCTTCTCATCTGTCTCTCGTGCGCGCGCATTCTTTTACTCGCATGGAGGATTCATGTAAACAATGCATGATATAGATGCAGGACCTCTCTCTCTCTCTCTCTCTCTCTCTCTCTCTCTCTCTCTCTCTCTCTCTCTTTAGGATATAGGCTATCTAGTAGAGGAAGACATTACACTAAAAAAAAATGCTGGGTTGTTTTAACCCAATTTTCAAACGTGGACAAACCCAAATGTTTGGTTAAAATTAAATTTAAACATGTAACCCAATGGCTGAGTTTGTCCATATTTGACCCAAATTTGGGTTAGAGTAAGACGGAACCTTCCTTTTCTGGAACTACTGAGCACTTTACTGAGAATTTTACCTCTAAATTCTGTCTGGATGTTTTTAATTGGGTTTCAGTGGAAATTAATAGTATTTTTAGTTGAATCTCCAGTTTTCGGACCTTGTGAACATGTGGATTGATTGGATGTGGGCTGGATCAGGGCGGGTAAATGGGGAAAAATGTAAACCTTTTATTTGCTTTATTTTTTCATGATTTATTTTTTGTGATAATTATTTAAAGTTTCAAATAATAGTCAAAAAACGCAAAAAAAGTAGAAAGATGGACAAGTTTAGCTCTTCTATGGCAAAATATTTACTATTTTAATGCCGCCATAGAGTGCCGAAGTGATGACGTCACTTTGTAGGACAACCCGGAAGCTAGCGGCGCATGGGTTCCCTCGGTCGAAAAGCAATGCATTTTCCCCATAGACTTTTGGAAAATCGCAAAAAATAAAATCTGTGTTTAACAAAGGGTTGTGACCCTTACACGTTTTGTCTAGCAAGATAATCTTTACAAGTTAAAGGGTTAGTTCACCCAAAAATGAAAATTCTGTCAGTATTTACTCACCCTCATGTTGTTCAACCCCGTAAGACCTTCGTTCATCTTCGGAACACAAATTAAGATATTTAAGATATTAAGATCACTCCTCTTCTTGAGGGAAAAGTCATTAAATACATCGTTAAAATAGTCCAAGTGACTACAGGGGCTCAATCTTAAGTTTATCAAACGACGAGAACACTTTTGTGCGCAAAAAACAACAAAAATAACGACTTTATTTCAACTATTCATTTATTTCTCCCTCTGCGCGAGTCAGCTAACTAGTTTAATAGCGTAAGCTTCTGTTGTTGTACGTCACACGCATCACACACATGACCAGCGTCGGCCAATAGTGAGCCTACGTGTGACGTAGCTCTACGCAATCACACTACGTTAACCGACTACAGGCTCATGGAGAAGGAAGTGAATAGTTGAAATAAAGTCGTTATTTTTGTTGTTTTTTTTGCGCACAAAAGTGTTCTCGTCGTTTGATAAAGTTAAGATTGAGCCACTGTAGTCACTTGGACTATTTTAACGATGTCTTTAATGACTTTTCGGGGACAGCAAGAGCCAGTCCCTCAAGAGGCCTATGGACTGTATGCAGGAGCGATCTTAATATCTTAAATATCTTAATTTGGGTTTCGAAGATGAACGAAGGTCTTACGGGGTTGAACAACATGAGGGTGAGTAAATACTGACAGAATTTTCATTTTTGGGTGAACTAACCCTTTAATTCAAAATGTATACATTTTGAAGCCTATATAAAGATTTAAAAAAAACACAATCAGACACAATAAAGTTTAAAAAACCACAAGCAGGTTATAACTGTGTGTTCTGTGTCATAGATCAA
Source organism: Pimephales promelas (assembly GCF_016745375.1). The sequence goes on along the minus strand of NW_024121943.1, from coordinate 586,260 downwards.
AACGTGAAAATATTTAGAGGTTTTATTCACCACAGACCTTATTTCAGGCGATTTAGCAAAAACCCATTCAAAAATCCCATAGGCTTTAGAGCGAGGGAACCGTAATGCTAAAATGCTAACTCACTTCCGCGTTTTGGCCTACAGAGTGACGTCGTAACTTCGGCACTCTATTTTACATCTTTGTTAAACTCCATTTCAATTCATGCTATTTTTTTTCTTTTATTATATATATTTTTTAAGTCTACATGTGATCATCAATGAGTAGATCTCTGACCTGTTGTGAGCGAGTGGAGAGCTCATTTGCATATCCATAGACCCGCATGTGGCGAGAGTGTCGAGTTACATTCACGATATTTTAAGGCGTTTTATTTTATTCAATAAAAAAAACTATATAAATATGTCATTAAAGTAAATCCATTACAAGTCATGCTAATTTGTATCCTGTTATCCGGACCCCACGATGGCCTACCCCTAACCCCGCCCCTAAACCTACCTATTACTGGGGTTAAGACCAATCAGGGATGACTATAGTTCCTAAATGGTATATGATGGGGTCCGGATAACAGGAAAGTACCTATATTTTTAATATTAGTGTGCCATATTATTATGTCCACTATCAAATGTGTAATAAATATGGTTTTATGAATGTTTTTACTCACAGGCAGTAGGTGTATGTGTATTGTGAAAAGCACTATACAAATAAATTTGAATTGAATTGAACAGTAGACACCAAAACTCACTCCTGACCATAAGAGGGTGTTTATGATAGATTGTGAGTCATGCTTTACGAGCATCAGTGATGATGACAGATATGTCTGGCATCATTTGTTTATGAAGTATGAGTGGTTATTGAGCAATATTAGTTAGATAACCACTGAGAAGTTGCTTTAAGGCTGTGAATACACGATTATACGATGGGGGAAGTAGCATCGAACCATCTGGTCAAACGCCGTGTAGTGTGTGTTCCAGAATTTATTCAATAGTAAACGCTGCCATCGTAGTTCTCGAGATGATAAACCTCTCTGCTTTGATACACACGTCACTTCCTTTCCTCATCAGCGCCGCCGCGACCGCAATGGTGCACAGTAGCAGCGTGTTTCTCAGGAAGCGTGTGTGTGTGTGTGTGTGTGTGTGTGTACTGTAACCTATGCGTGGGTGTTCTCACACACCGGCTCTCCCCAATAACACTCGTCAAGGGAACCCCGGCTTACGGGACGGGTGAAAACCGATGCCTGAGAGAGAGAGAGAGAGAGAGAGGGAGAGAGAGAGCAGTTGAGATGCTGTTCCAAGCGTTAGAACTGCTCAAACCGTGTGTGTTGAGATGTGAGGGTGCAGGACCTGTAAAACCCCTTTAGAAACCAGTCCAGATAACAGGAAACGTTCTGGCAAGGTTCTCTCAAAGTTATGAACAAACGTTCTTCCCGTAGCCGTAATAGAATGTTCGTTTGAAGTTGTTGAATGAACATTCTATTGAAGTCCGAGCATAGAATGTTCATTCTTTAATGACGTTCTCCAGAATGTAACATTTTTTTTTTAAATGCTACTAGTTTCGGAATGTTCCGAGACCATTCAAATGTAACATTCCCATAATGTTTGCAGAAAGATAAAATGGAATGTTCCCTCAAAGTTTTTTTTAATTATATTTTTTTAGAAAATAACTCAATGGGATTGTATTTTGGGAATGTACACACACGCATGTATAAATTAAGGAAAAAGTACACACATATTATGTACACACACACACACACACACACACTTTTATTTTGGATGCAGCATTAATTTATTGTTAGCTGGGAGTTTTGCACAGACAAGCGCCACACACACACACACACACACACTTACTCTCACACACATTCATTCACTCACTCACACACTCTCTCTCACTCACTCACACTCACTCAC